>UCOM01000157.1:0-117778 GCA_900474385.1 Ormyrus pomaceus
AAAAAAAAAATACCCACATCAAAAAGTAGAGATTTCAAGCTTTAATTTAAAAAAAACACGATTTTTTTGGTCCATTTTTGACAAAGTTGCAGCGTTACGAAAAGCGGTTAAATTTGAAACTAATTTAGTGATGCCATACTTTTTTTGAGTAGTGTATAATTTGTTGTTTTGTATATCTTAAATTATTTTTCTCGTTTCTGTAGGTCCTTTTAAAATTAGGAGTAATTGAAGATACGATAAGGTACGGGATGTTTATGGCTACAATATTTATTCATAAATACTTTATATTTTTGCCCGGACAGAAAATTATTAACTACAGTTTACAAGTTTTTGATAATAGGTATTATACTTTATTAAATCTGACTTTAAAAAAAATTTTGAAAAATCATCATAGTTAAATAAATGTTTGTTTCGCTTTTTAGCTACTATTGTAACTGGTATAATTTTTCACCAAAGTCCAAAGTGTTAATAAAAATTATGATGATACGAAGTCTTCGACCATTAGGTCTTACCGGTGGAAAAATGTTTTTTCTGTCCATGGAAACATATTCATCTGTAAGTTGACGTTTTCTTTTAAATTTGTTTAGAATATTATACTTTTAAAACTTCAACGTTTCATTATTTCAGATGTTGAAAGCAGGAATGTCATATTTCACGGTATTTGCTAGTACGCGAAATGATTAAAGCTAGTGCAATTCTTGTAAGCACGTGTATATTTTATCTTCGTAAATTCTATTATTTTTGTGTAATATTTCAAGCATCAGCAAAATAAAAAGTCGAAAAATTTAGCCTTTTCAAGGATTTGAAATACGTAAAACCATCTACTGTCTCGATCATTGCGTACATCAAAGGCGCATACTTCAATATTAATGCAATTCCTGATGAACAATACCTGCACTATATCTCAAAGGCCAGATGCTTATAGAACCTTGCCTTTCGCGTTTTCTCATTTTCCATTCGAATGGAGACTTGTCAACAATTCAGTTGACGTGAAAAGTAGTTGAAATGCAGAAGCCACAAAATGAATGAAGAGAATCAAGAATACAACATTTATTGGAGGATACCAGTTTTCGTCCAAAAATGTATGATGGGCACCTAGCCGTATAATAACGTATACCTATTATGAAAAGATTATTCGAGTTGAGGTGCACATTTTTCTACATTTAGTTATTATTCCAGTAGTAACTGTCTACATTCTACATGTCATTCAACTTCCTTGAAAATTTTGAAGATAAGTTTTATGTATATGATATTTTATGTTTTATATTTTCATGTTACTGAATACAAATATGCTCTTTTCATTAGCCACTTTTGTTTACGTTACAATTAATTATTAAACATTCAATCGAAAGATTTTTACAAGTTGAAATAAACGCACACGTATTAATAACACTCCACCAAGCAGAAAATGCTTCTCGCGAAAAGCGTGAAATTCCCAACAGCCGGCTTCAATATAACGAAGCGGCGCATACCTTAATCGCGCGGCACATCGAGAGCGAGAGAGAGAGAGAGAGAGATCTTTCGCGAATCTATCAACGTCCGGCGCTTCCTCGGCCAAGTGGCCGCACGCAGACGTCGGGCGTGTCTCGGTGCCGCGGAACCCTGGCGAGAGAGCCGTCGTGCGGCCATTTTTCAGCGAAACGCTCTCGAAACGAGGCGTGAGAAATCGTTAGTTTCGGGAGCCCTGCGGATCTCGCTGGCTGGCCGGCTTGGCGCGAGCGAGGGAAAGGGGGGAGAGGCTGATTAAAAGTACCGGACCTTTTTGGGATTGATTTTAACGGATTTTTTGGTCGTTTTCCGTTTCGTCGGATGATTAATTTTATGAGCAATTTTTTAGTTTCTTGCACTTTTATAAGTCGCGTTTCAGTCAGTAGTCGGTGGCTTGTAACAAAAGTAGACATTTTTAAAAAAGATTTAAAAATTTATTTTCGATAAGATAAAATTGATTCGCCAATGCTTTTTCTTTAGGGAGCTATCAATTAGTTTCAGTTTCCACCCGAGTTCTCATTGGGGAGTTTTCACAATCGACGTTACGTAAAAGAGTTCGAAGCAGCATCTCCGAACTCGGCCTTTTACCGCGGCCAAGACGTCGTCTTCAGTGAGGCCGCCGGCAGACCTTCCAGCTCAAAAATCTGGCATATCCGCCAAAAGCGGCGGCTCGCGAGAGAAGACACCTCAGCCGGCAGGGCGACTAAAAGAGGGCGTTATGGGACAGGCGCAAGAGCGTACGGCAGCTCTCTCTCTCTCTCTCTCTCTCTCCCTCTCTCTCTCTCTCTCTTTCTCTGGCGGGCCTCGTAAAATGGAAATCAATTACATCTACACTTAACCACTTAAACTGGTTTCGCCACGGTCCGCGCTAAAGGACCAGGCAGGCGCGAAGAAGGGCCTCTCTCTCTCAAGCGGATGCTCTGAGCAGCAGCGCCCCGAGCACTCCTCTCTCTCTCTCTCTCTCTTTCTGTTGCGGCTCGCCGCAGATCATTCGTATCAACATAATTACAAGCTCGGAAGCCGCCTCTCCGTTTCTCTCACCTCGCTCCACCCATCACAACATCGCACACACGCCGAGCGCTTCGTTCGGGAATCGAATCTCCAGAGAGAGAGAGAGAGAGAGAGAGAACCTTTTAAGCGAGCACCCGCCGCTTTGAAGCCAGCCGGCAGACGATGCCTGGGTCGGAGCTTTTGTTTTTAGCTCGTTTGTTGGCTGGGATTTTCTGCGAGTCCGCGCGCGCGCGCGCGCGGAAAGCTGCCCAGATGGTTAGATTCAGAAAATTTATATGAGGATTTCTATTTTTCTTGGGGGGGGAGAGAGGCCGCGGAGGTAAAGGGCGTGTAGGTACTTTGGCGAAACAATGTATCTCGGGATGATGCCGATGCATTGAATTGTTATTGGAACGAGTTTTGCCGCGAAGGGCTTGTCGGCTCGAAAAATGCTGAAATATTAATTTAATGCGCTTTGAGTAGCGCTTAAGCGGTGGATATTCGCTTTATTTATGACTATTTCGAAATTACAGTGTTTTTTGAACTCGAATCGCGGGATTTTTTTATAAAAAATGAAAGCATATCGGAGTAATAATGATTTGCAAAACATCTACGTTTGGAAAATAAATTATGCGACTTTCTCAAAATATTACATTCAAAAACACGAATTCAATTATTATAAGCGTGTTTTCAATTTTTCAGCAACACGGAGTTTGGCAGCTATATACATTTCTATATTTATTAAATTATACCTTTTAAACTATTTTAATCCGACTGCGATATCAGTCGATCTGCGTTACCTGCCCGCGATATCATCTGGGGGCGATGTGCAGTTTCGCGTTCTTCTTTTATCGTTTCTATGATTAATACTACAAATAAATAAGTGTCTTACATTTTATTCTTACAAAACGTCTACCCTATAAATAGAAAGCAGAACCTGGAAAAACAAAAAGATTCATCAACAACTCCATCCAGCGTTCGCAAATCCGTAAAAAATGCAATCTCCCGCTCGAGTCTCGTTCTCTCAAATCCAAACCTCTCTCGCCGACGCATCCACGCATAAGATCCAATCCAAATCGATTTCCAGCATCTCCCGAAGAAAGTCTCTCTCTCTCCCCCTCGTGGATTTATTTCAATCCTTTTCCTCCTCTCGAGCAGCAGCGGCTTTCAACTGCGCTGCCGCGCGTGCACCTCGAATCGGACGTCCGTCCGCGCGTCGAAAGACGTCGCTCAGGAAATTACGAGCGGAAAAGAAGAGCGTCCCGCGCCGAGATTAGCGTTGTCTTCTCCGTCGTCGGCGCTTCCTTTTTTTCTCTCTCTCTCTCCTCCTCCTCGGCCTCCTTGTTCGCGCTGCACATCCGCCGAGATGCGCCGAGTGGATCGGCGTTTCGGGCCAGAGGATAAAAATACTCGCTTTCGCGCTGGGGATTCGTGTGCTCCACCTACAACGTTTCGTAATGAAGCCGAGGACGCTGACGTGACGATTTGCGTGAACGGTACAGCGCTTCGTCGTTGTTTTGGCGGGTTCTCGAGTCACTGTGCAATTTACGTTTGCCGAGTACGAGGAGTAATGAATGAGAGATTTAAAAAATTGATTGTTTTTTTTTTTTTTTTTAAGAGAACTGTTTCAATAATTGCTTAAACAATATTTTCCTTGGACACGATTTGTCCCAGAATTGAGTGACAGAAAAAAATGAAGAGAAAGAAAATAATATCGGACACGGTGTATATCACTAAATCCAAAATGTTGAAACGTGACAAGCAGCTCCCCTCGTATAAGCATCCGCCTCTAATTATAAATTCAACTCGACAGCCGTGAAGTTCGACTCCTGCTCTCGCTTCAAAGTCACTCATCGCTCTCGTACCTCCCTCGACCTCGGCCGCGACCGTATCACCCATCCATAACTCCGAAAGCACTCGGACATAACCCGCCGACGATCAGCAGCGTACATCGCTGCTCCTCTCTCTCTCTCCTTCTCGCGGATCGCGCGGTTATAGGCGGTCCTGCTCCCCGCGCGAAATAATTGCCCGCTGACAAGGTGTGAAATGAATTGATTTCATTTCGGACTCGGGCGCATAACAGAATTACACGGCAGTTGGGCCCGAGCAAGCGGGCGCGCGCGGCGGCTAAGGAGAAAATCATAAAAGAGAAACGGAGCGACTTCTGAGTAATTAAGGAAATTTGTCACGGTCCATTTCGCCTCTTCCGCGGAGCGGCCGTTTCGTTTCCTTTAAGTGCCGGCCAGCGCATTGTTGCGAAGGGCTCTTTATTGATTTCACCGTTTTGAACTTACGAGGGCCGAGGCAAGACGAGGCCGAGAGGATGGGAAGCTCCGAGTGATGACCTGCTTCGATATATATATATATGTGTGTGTGTTGGGAGCTCCGTTCCTGGCAGTCGCTTGTAAAGTGGAGTGAGAATCGGCGGGGAAGAGGATTCAATTGTTCTAGTATTCTTTTTGCGAACGAAATGAAATTTCATTTTAATGTAGATTCAAAGAGAAATTCATCTTTTATTCTTTATTATTATTGTTGCATAAACAACAACTGAGCCATTGTTGCAGAAATCAATCGTCTTATAGACGTTTCCGCGAGGTTTCATTATAATAGGTAATAATCTGAATTTTGCATAAAGTCATTTTGCATAAGACACCGATGCGTGTAAAGGCTAATAATTTATGAAAAATTGCGTAGCGCATTCCAGTTTTTTTTTTTTTTTTTTTCTTGCAAGAAGCATATTAGCTTCCATCACAAGACTGCAATTTACTTTGAAAAAGCTCCAATCTCATTTTTAATTAACGTCGTTTCTCGCGGAGGAGGGACACAGGGTAGGTTGATAAAACTTACAAAACTATAGGATATATCATACGCACAGAAAGAAAATAAACAAGGTGAATTATCAGTTGACGAAAGTCCATTTATTTTTCCCTGGCGCTACACGCCGAGTAATTCATTTATTAGATCTACACGAGTTCGTAGGACGATAATCTTTAATTTAGTTTTTTTATATACAAATCTCAGCTCGCCCCTCGACAAAGAGGCCTGGAATAATACTATTACGGTATGGTACAGCTATCACAACTCTCATCGGGCAACTCACTCGCTCTCACTCACTCCATTCGATTACACAAAACGATATATTTATATATAACACGTATCGTACACCTGCTACCGCTCTCGCACACGATTATACGGTCACTATACAACAACAGATCGTCGATATTTATATTCACAACTAAAGGTAAGGCTTTGTACTATTTACATTATGATAGAGATAATGAAAGAACGCAGAGAGGCAGGAGGCGAGGAGGCGAGCCCAATTTGTGCGCGGCTCTCTGTTTTCGGAGGAGAATTCCTCGACTCCCGGTTTTCAAAACTCGAGTCATCGAGTAGCCTCTTCGTGTGTGTCTGTGTTTTCGTACACTCTCCCTCTCTCTCTCTCTCTTCCTCCGCCGAGGCGATGATTCGCACCTTTGCTCTCGAGTCTCCTCTGCCTCCTGCCTTTTTATTTGCTATGTATAAATACAGCTAGACTACCAGACGCGGCTTTTTGTTTTTCTTATCCTGAAGGGGAGGGGGGGGGGAGTTTTCTTTGGCTCCGTGTGGGGTATATCCGGACGCGAGGAGACGACCGCGAGCCGACGAAAATTAGGAAATTGGCCTTTGCTGAGAGAAGAATTAGTCTTGCGCGCGCGCGCGCAGAAGAACCAAAACGTTGTTGTTTTTCTTCCTCTTCTTCTTTTCTTTATCTAAAACCTTACAATCCAGTTGTAAGGAGATATTCTCTTTTCGCGCGGCGCTTCGATTTCCAACCTTTTTCGCGACGAATTAAAAGTACACCTCTTTCCGCGGGAAACAGGTGCCTTTTGAACAATTTTTGAAAAAGCAAGCCGCGGCTCTTCTCCCACCGGCCGACAACTCTCGCTCTCGGTGTTCTCTCCGCGGGCCAGAGTGAAAGGAGGACGTCGAAGCCCGACTCCCGGCGAAGCGATGCAACTTTAAAAAGTTCAACATCTCCCGATCACCCGTCGCCGGCCGCCGCCGTCGCGGGCGGGGGAACATCCAGAGCGACGACGCGGCAAATAAACGAGACGACGCACAATAACAATAATAACGAGGGAAACAAGAAAAGAGGATCGAGCAAAACGGCCCCGGCCGCAGCAGCCTCATCTCGCATGCTAATCGGAGGTGGCGGTCCTGGCGGCGAGCTTGGCGGCCGCGCCGGGCGGGTGGTAGGGGGCGAAGCGCAGGGGCGAGGCGCTGGGCGGGGAGGCTCGACGGGGCGAGTGCGCGATCATGGGGCTCGGTTGCCAGGGCCACGCGGCCTGCGGGGGCGGCGGGTACGAGTAGCCGGCCGCGCCCGCGAACGGGCTGCCCGGCGGCGTCGAGCTCGCCGCCGCCGCCCCCCGCACCGCCGCGTAGATCAGCGCCGCCGAGGAGGAGGCCAGCCAGGATTGTTGTTGCTGCTGCTGCTGACTAGCCGTCGGGTGCTGGCCGGACTGCTGCTGTTGCTGCTGCTGCTGCTGCTGGTGGTGGAGCGCCGCGGCGGCGCCCGAGGAGCTCATCGCCAGGTGCTCGAACAGATGCATCGGAGGCGGGCCGCAGCGCATTTGCTGCTCTATCATCTCCATTGACTCCCTGCAATGATAAGGTGTTCGTTAGACAAGTGGACGCTTGCGAAGAGGCGAAAGTGGTTGTGAGCTTCGAGTATCGATCGGTGCTGTAACGGGTCGCGATGCCTAGTCGGAAATATTTTGTGCAATAATCACTTACAGCGCGTTTGTAAGTTACTCTACTTATCGTAAATAGGTTTTCTGCAGGTGTGAAAGAAAAAGATTACGACTCTCAAATCCAGCTTTTTCCTTCTGCATTGCGCGCTTCAAATATATATAATAACCCGCGCGAGTTCTCAGAATCGTAGCCTTCATTTTGCTTGTAAATAAATGAATTTTTCAATTAATACAGCACTCGGCGCGACGGCTCATGTATAATATCGAGTCACCGCGCGGCGGGGCTGCTCGTGTTTGCGCAGCACACCTGTGCTTCTTTATTAAAAGCGGAGAGAAGCGATAGACCGCGAGAGAGGAGGGAGAGGAGGGGCGAGAGGCGTGAACTGTCGTGGAAAACTCTGAATATAAGATAATGGCCCGTAATTAAAATCACTCGCTTTGACGCGGGCAAGTCCTCGTCGCGCGGCCTGATCACGCTCTCCCGATGCGATAGAGCACATTCGTAATTATAAAACGATCCTGCAATTAATCGCTGATCGAAACTCCGGCTACCGGCGCGAGGGTTCCTAGTTTTTCTCTCTCTCTCCCTGTCGCGCTTTCTTAACCCGACGTCTCTGCAATGAGAGAAACGACGCCGTGCAGCTTTGTTGGTTTATATTCCCGGAATCGCCATTTTCCAATCCTCTTTGTCGAGTTCCGCGGTAATTGGGCATTAAAAATTTTCGAATTTTAAAAAATGGTAATACACCTTCTTACCCGCGCTTATTGCAAATAGTACAAGATCCCTTATCCGCTCGCCCGCGCCTTATTTCCGTATCAAGTGCGAAAACTAATTTACGAAGCGCCGCTATCCGCTCAGACATCTCCGGTCGCATCTGCTTTTCAATTAAGCAACGCTCTCCTTCCTAACATAACGCGCCGATTTCAAAAAAAGAACGCGAGGAAATCGTGCAACGCCGTTAAAAAAAAAGATAAAGGCGTGAAAGCCTCGCGGAACTGCGCCGATTAGAAACTACTGCTACATCTGCAATTGTAATGCGGCATATTCATATGCGCGCGCATACGCGTACACGCGCACATATACGTGTATATATTCGCCGGGCAAGAAAGGGCAGCACAATGGGGCCGCTGTAGTCTCGCTTACCTTCGACGAGTAACTCGACACGCGGCTTGGCTTTAAAAACGCGCCGAGAAAGAGACGCCCGGCTCGCTCGTTCGCTCGCTTTCTTTCTCTCTCCTCCGAGAGCGCCGGGCTCCGCAGCTCTCGATTAACCTGAATTTCTTTTTTTTCGAAAATCGAGCGCCTTCGACGACTGGATTTATGCACTTTTGCTTCGATTTCCATGGCCTGCCCGAGAGCCTCGGCGCTTTCTAAGCACGTCGGGGAGAGAGAGAGAGGACCGAACGAGTGATTGATCGTTCGCGCGATGCATTCGGATGTTTTGCGTTAGCGTTGATTATTTAGTATTTAGATTGCTATTTTGTCGGATAATTGCTTTAAAAAAAAAAAAAAAGGAACGAGCTCGTGTTTGATTTCTAAATATTTTAAGCAAAGAATTTCAGTCTGAATGAACGGGCGTATCTAACTGGAATTAAATTGATTGATGTGATTTTTATGGGATTACGTCAAACTTCGCATTAATCATTTTTTACGATTTACTTCATCATTAACTTTCTTTTTTAGCTCCGCCAACCATAACCGACGGCTTTTGCCTTCTAATAAAAACCTAAATATTCAATGAAGCTTAACGTTCAACAATAAATTAACAAACTTATTTTAACGCCTCAAAGATCGATTACGCATTACGGGATACGTGCACAGTATCTCATTTCCCCAAAATGAGTTTATTTCGCACTTAAACATTCACTATTTTTCTTTATTTAACAGAGAAACTTTTTCGATCTCATTATCGAAAACCCTGAAAACGCAGGAATGAATTTTTGCTTTCCCCGCGTTACCTCGCAAACTGAACTTTCCGAAAAGCCAGCAGTCCCAAAAAACCTCTCTCGCGAAACAAAGCCCCCCAGAAAACCATAAGGGCATAACCTTCCCTGGCCGGCGCGCGTCGCGAAGCCGGGCTTCGAAGTCGAGACGGCCTGGATAATCCCCGAGCGAGCGGAGAGGCCCGGGGCTAATCGCCGCGCTCGCGGACGCGCCGGACCACACACGAGCACCGCCGCCGCCGCCGCCGCCACAGCCGAGGCAGCCGTCGACGAAAGCCAGGAGCCGCGGGGCACTCGAGCGCCGCGAGGCGTTCTAGTGGATCTTCGCGGAAAACTTTGCGCGCGAGAGAGACTATTTTCGCGGACGGGCTACCGGGAAATTCAGAGGCAAGCGGCGGTCTACTTTTTTTGCGAGGGAGGTTATTGATGGAGGAATCGTCGAGTGCTTCGGCGGGAGATTTTTGAGAAATTGGTGCAGGGCGAAGAAAGAGAGTAGAGCATCTTTTTTTTTTAGATACAGCCTAAAGTTAAAGAGGCTTCGCTCCGAAATAAATTTCTTTTCGAAAATCCCAACGAATTCATATATATACGCAAGAGCCGAAAAATATTACCAGCCTCGAGAGAGTTCGTCAACTTTTTACGGCGATAAATCCTCGGCGGTAACCATAGGTGTACACGTGTTTCAGCGCCGAAAAACGTGCAGCCGAGCCGTTCCAGCCCGCCGCCAAAAGGCCCTCATTACAGATTTCTCCGCGTTGCGCAAGCGCGTTTCGGCGGCGCGGCGATCGCGTCCTTCCCAGCTCGCGCGCGCACGCAAATCGCCGCGCGACACAGAAACGCGAGTAATTGCGCGCGCTCGTTCGCGGCTATTATCGCTTTTGCGCGCGGATTCCGAGCCCCCGGCGATTCTCTCTGCCTCCTCGCATTATTATTTGGGAAAGAGAGCCTCGAGGAAAATCGCGCGGCCGATTCGATAATGTTAACGTATGGCCGGCGAATGTTCCGGCGCGGGGCTCGTGCGTATCCGTGAAATTTAGCTTTATTGCTTCATCGTGACGGGCACGAAAGGTTCGCGAATTAAATTAGAGCCCCGCGCGCGCACCTGTGCCCACCGCGCCGGAAATGACGGGCTAAGAATAAGCGCGGTCAGATAAGGGAGAGAGAAGGGAAAGTTTCGGTTGCGCAATCGAAGAGGCTTCGGCCGCCGCCGTTATTACTTTTTCTTTGCCTTTTTTAATGCGGGAGAAAAGTGCATTGTTGGACCGGCGCGTCTGTCGTTGAAACGAGGATCATGAGTGCTTCTAATTTGCGGTACTGACGCGAGCAGACTGCAGGAGGAACTTATTTATTGTCCCTGCGTCAGGCTCGAATAGTTCGTTTTAAGAATTGAGAACTTTATTCCGGGCGATCGATAAATATGTCGGGGGTGTAAAAGTGCAGATGATGGTTTTCGACGGAATTCAGGTCGAACGCAGGGTTGAATTAACGAATATTTCCGTATACTCAGCCCAGTCGATGTCGTAAACTTAAGAAGCATTTAGCAAGATCCCCTTCCCCAGCCGCGAAACCCTATATCCCCTTGACCGATGCGCAATGTCGTAAACTGCAAAAGAAAACGCGCCGCATTCCGTCGAGAAAGCCCGTCCGCTTCCTCCTCTGCCGCGTGTCACGGCTAACCTCCACCTCGGGCGCGAGCAAAGAAGGGCAGCCTCCCCGTGGCACATCACGAACGTCGGCGCGCTCATTAGAATTATCCGGAGCTCACGCGAGAGAGAGAGAGAGAGAGAGCGGCCAGAGTGTAATCGGCGCCGCGGAAAGGCGGGAATGCCTCGCGGAGGTCCTCTCTCCTTTCCCTCCATCCGCGGCCGAGCGCGGCGCGACAACAAAATCGCCGCTTTTCGCCGAGTTCTAGGATCGCGCGCGCGCGCGCACGCGATCCGCCCGGAGAGAAGGTGTCAAGCGGGGTAACGCTTCCACTCCCCCGGCGGATTCCCACTGTCGGGCGCCGTACGGTATCTTGAACTCGACTGTCGATGGTTTCGACGGATGGACGGACCGGCGCGCCGGTTAGGTGGCGCGGAAAAATCACGCGCGAGCGAGACGGGTACGCGCCGCGCGGCTGCTCTCGGGGGGGCTGTGTGGGAATGCGGCGGGAGGGGAGGCGATGGGAAAGGATTGACTTTTTACGCAGGTAATAGGAGTTTTTTAAAGATAAATAACGCTGTTACTCGAAGCAAAGTACACGAAGCCCCGACGTCTTGCTTATACGTCGGGAAACCGATCTAAAACCGCGCATCTCGATCCGCGCGATATATAAATGGTATACCGATTAATCGCCGTTCGCTAATTCACGATTAACGTCGCCGCGGCTAATTCACGATGGCGGAATAGAGCGTTTAGCGAAAATCGTCAGGCACTCGCAGCTGCATTGTTCCGGACGGACCGCGCGATTTATGAAGCAGCGGCGGCGGCGATTAACGCGAGATGCGAGAGAGCCGGCCGTCTTAATACCGTGCGAGCAATCGAGCGCTTTCTGCAACCCTTCGGGGCCTGACGCGAGAGGGGCATTAGGTAAGTGGTAGATAATGATGGGTTACACCCGAGCCTCTACCCTTCAGCAGCTACTCGCCTTCCTGCCGGTCCGATACGAGGCGGCGGGCTTCTATTTTTTTTTTTTTTCGGAGCCGAGTTCAAAACCTTTAATGCTCGCCTCGAAAATGCGACGGGTTTTTGCTCTTGCGGGAGAACCTGCCGGGAGAACGACCATTAGGCGGCTTTTACGTTATTGCGCATATTTTGATTTGTGATTGTCTGTGCAGCGATTCATTTCTTTTTATTGTCGATTCCCTTCAAAAAGAGTTCAATTACCCCTTACAGGTTACTACACGAAAACGAAATTTTTATCGAAGCGCAGGAGCGACGTCAGACAAAAGGCTCCAGTCCGCTCGGCCAATTAAATATAGCAGCGCGTTTAACAGCTTGAATAAATGTTTCTCGGTATAAATTTCCTCTCTCTCTCCCTCTCTTTCTCCGCTCGGCGCTCGAGTTCGAGAGCTGCCGAGAGTCCGACGGCTTGAGAGACAACGTAATGCGAATGACATGCGTGAATACTCGGGGGGGAAAGAAGAAACGCGGGGCTTTGTCGGCGGTGAATATCCCATAATGGAACGTGATGAATATCATTAGCCCCGCCGGCGAAAAGTGAGCTCTCTCCGGAGCACCGCCGGAATTTTCAGCGGCACGCGGGGGGGATTTTCGAAAAGCGGTTCCGCGAACGAGATTTTCGCGAGGAGGCTAATGACGACGCGCGCGCGGAGGGGTATAATGACGAGAGCGGGCGTCGAGGCTTCCCCGCGGGAGACGGGGATACTCGCGTGCACGGAGATGCCGCGGCACGCGAGGAGAGTTTTCTAATTGAGACGCGGGAACCGCGCGGATATCGATCGGCAAGGACGGACTACAAAGGCGGATTAAACGTGCGTGTTTATGCGAACGATGTTTTTTTTTTTCCACCATGAAGGTCGGTTGGGAAACTTGGAAAATATGCGTATGTCAAAACATGGCCTGTTTTTTTTTTGCGTTCGCTGCAAGAACAAAGGCGTAAAATGTAGATTAATGATGCTTAAGTACTTTGTAAAGCGGTGCAAAAAGTAGTTCGTAAAGGTGTATTTTCTCGAGAGTCTATAATAGTTAATAATTATTGGAAAATGAGAAAAAACGAGGTTTTTTCTTTCAAGTTTAAGCTCGGAAGAAAAAAAAACGCGAGAAACGACAGGAATATTTCATTTTGCAAATGTCGCAAAAATTACGATGCCTCGGGCTTAGAAAACGCTTAGCCGCTCTACAAGCTTACAAATAAAAAGATTCATCCGGGAAAAGATTCGCCAAGTCGGTAAGGCAGGCCGCTGCTCTTCCCCGCGACTATTAAAGCTCGGGACGAAGGAGAGGGGCGGATAGGGGGAATGCAGAAAAGAGATGCTCGCTCTTGAGAAATAAAACTCGCTTGCAGAAGAAGAAGACGGGGGACGAAGGATATAGAGGGAGAGAGAGAGAGAGAGAGAGCGAAGGCGCGAGCTGTTACACAGCAAAGAAATTAATAGCCATAAAATATGAATAGAAATTAGCAGGTTCGGGGTGGCGTGACGCGTTTGCTCGCTCATTTCCTTTCGGCGCGTTGAAAAACAACAAAACAACAAAATACCCCGGCAAGCCCGAGCCTGTAATTTACCCGGCTGCCGCCGCCGCCGCCGCGTGCGCTCCTCTCTCTCTCTCTCTCTCTCTCTCTCCTCTTTCCTTCTTCTCCCGCGCGCGCGCGTGTGTACGTGTGTGTGTGCGTCTGCGGACGGACACTTGCTCAGGTGCACTTTCGCAAAAAAAATGCGCGCGTGTAATATCTGCCGGCGCGCGCAGCCGTATTAAGCGTTTTGAGAGAGAGGGAGAGAGAGAGAGAGAGCGTTTCTGCGAATCCGCGGTAATCGCGAGCGGCGATGGGCCTTTTGAAGTTTTCGATTGATAATCGACTCCGGCCGCCGGGACTTTCGGCATCATTTTCGCACCTCTCATACCCCCGCTTCGATCCGGGGGAATTTCGAAGCGGGGAGGTATATATACGCCAGCTGATACTCGATACTCGCTCTGTGATATTAATTTTAGTTCTTTTCTGCGGCTTTTATATAC
This sequence comes from Ormyrus pomaceus, assembly GCA_900474385.1. Lineage (NCBI taxonomy): Eukaryota > Metazoa > Arthropoda > Insecta > Hymenoptera > Ormyridae > Ormyrus > Ormyrus pomaceus. Next base: position 13,830 of record UCOM01000157.1, read on the forward strand.
GCGTCGGGGGGAAGGGTTATCTTGCGGCCGGAGGTGTTATTTTAGTGCAATAAAAATTAGCGTAATTTATACTCGCGCGCCAGGAAATTTATGAGGAGCAATTATAAAAGTGAGGAAATTTTTCAGTTTTTTCTTTCTTCGGTTTTTAAGATATTCGACTGATTTTCTTGCGTTTTCAACGAGTAATTTATCGCCCGCAGCCGTAATCGCATTTAAATACACGCTGATTAACAAGACAAGATAGAGGATTATTTGAAACAATGCATACGCTTAAGCCGACAATAACTCAATTCGATCCATCATACCGCAATTTACATTAAGGAAGTTAAAAGTTATTAACTGCCGCTACTTCGGTTGAAATCGCAAATTTATGCTTTCTTATTAAATACACTAAACAATCAGCCGAATTTCCTGTTTAAATCACCCGTGTAACATTTTAACAACCTCCGCCAGCGAGGGCACTTAAAACCCCCTTTCCCGCGGCGCGGCGCATCGAAAAACAGCTGCCCGCCGCCGCTAAAAAAACGCATCGGAAAAATCAACGAGCAATCAATAATTATTTAATTTCCCTGAAGCTCGGCGCGCGCACGCAACTTCCAAGAAAGCTCGAGTCCGACGTCCGAGAGAAAGAGAGAGAGAGAGCCGACGAAGCTCTCGGCGTCTCTCTCTCTCTCTCTCTCTCGGTGCAGCGTTAAAAGCTCGCATGCACGCACGTAGCCGGAGGCCCATCATCACCGGGTCTCGTCGCCGTCGTCGCACGGTAGGGTATGGTAGGTAATGATCCGGTAATGACCCTGACGGCCCTCTCTCTCTCTCTTTCGCTCGCCGATATTGAGGCCTCCGATTCCCTCCTCCTCCTGCTCCTCCTCCTCCTCCTCTCGTCCGGAGGCGCGAGGCTGCGGCGGCGCGCGGCCCTTTGTTTTTGCGTTTTAAACGGCAGTTATTAGCTCTCATCTCCTCCTCCTGCGCCTTCTTCCTCCGTGAGAGAGAGAGAGAGAGAGAGAGAGAGAGGGAGGCACGTTCGAGCGCTGGTGCACGATAATGCGTCTCGCTAATGGGGCCGCGAGCGAGCGGAGAAGAGGATCAAGGAGAGCGGCGCGCGGAAAAAGAAGAGCGGAGAGGCCGGGAGGAGGGAGGTGTAATGTCCCGGGATTGAAAATACCCCGAGCTCGTTCGCGATAGAGAAATTACGCGCGCCGGACGATGCGGCGCTTTTAAGGCGGACTCCTTACCTTTTTTTTTTTATTACGAAAGCCTTTTCGTTTGATTCGGATCAATGCCAAGGATTCTCTGGTTTTTCGAGAAGAAACGAGACGAATTTTTTTTTTCCCGGAGCCGTTTTCCGCGGCGAAACAATTAACCCGCAGTCGTAGTCAATTTGTCGATAAATATTCATGAATTCTCGTAACGGATAAAGCGCGCGGTTAAACAGGCCGGCAAAAGGCGCGATTAGCGTCCGCGAGTAACAGTATACCGAGATCGAGAAAAAGCGCGCGCGCGTTGCGTTCGAAAAAAGGCCGCGGCGAAAATAAAGCAAAATCCTCTCTCTCTCTCTCTCTCTCACTCGCGCGCGAGCGAGAGTTGATTAGCCCCGGCGAAAAAAGACGGAAGCTCGCTCGCGCGCTCTCGCGAAAGGTGTTATATACGAAGCGAAGAAAAACAGAGGAGAGAATATAGAAGCTAACAGCACGCGGGGGGTGAGAGCGGCCGGCAGAGAGAGAGAGAGAGAGAGAGAGGGGCTCGAGCGGCAGCGGTAATGACAGGCCGGCCGCTCTCGAAGCTAATATAGATGAATGCCCTGCCCTCCTCCTCTCTCTCTCTCTCTCTCTCTCTGGCCCGCAGCTCGAAAAAGAGAGCAGACGCGGCTAAAAAGAGAGAAGCGCGAGCGGCAGTTGGCTGTCGCAAAAAAGGAAGAGCGCGGGCTTGCGGAGGCTCGTATATATACGCGGCTCGCCGAGAGGGGCATCTATCTATCAGCGCCGGCGCGAAGTGGGCGTTGCGCATGCGCCGTAAGTGCCGCTCTCTCATTAACTCGGCACCGCACCGCGGCCCAAGAGGAGAGTCTGCGAGGTGCAGAAAAGAGTATTGGCCCCCCCGACTACCCAAGCCGTATATAGTACATTAGCCCAAGACAGAGAGAGAGAGAGGAGATGCGTAAGAGCTGCGAGAGCAGCTTTAATGCCGATACAATGGACCTCCCGATAATTTCGATGCCCCGAGAACCCTGGAGGAGCTTCTTTTTTCCAGACGGATTTTGTGCAGGGGAGTTGCTTAAATCACTGCTTGTCCTTTAACCGAGAGAGAATCGTCGGAATTTCCGCTTTTTAAACGTATAACGTTTTTAAAAACTTACAGCCTCGCGTGACAATTGAATAAAATGATTACGCAACTTTACAATCCCACCCTAATGGATCGCTTTCGTGCGATCGAAGAACGAGCCCCATTTTTCTTCGTCAAAGCTCGGCGGAAACCGGTTAAAAAAAAAAAAAAGACCGACCGCGAACATCATTTGAATTATCAGATCAAACATTAAAATGTATCAACGAATTTTCATGTTCCCCGGGCCGACGCGCGCGAGCAGCCCTCCTCGCATCTACGATCTCCATCGGCGATCATCGTCTCTGGACATTAAGTTATTCATATACCGGCCTCAGGAATGCCTTTATCCCCCGATCGATGCGAAACTTCACGCGATGCGCCCGCGCCGAGTAGCCTTAGCTCTCGCTAACAACCTCGTCTAAGACGCGGCGGCGGCGGCCGATTATCATCGCCGAACGGAAAAAAGGGCCCCGCGCGCGCGCGCGCGTGTACGAGAGAGCGCGCTTTTTCCCCTAAGTGAAAAGTCGCTCTCTCCGGGTGACTCGGCAAGAACGAGGCGAAGGCCCGTCGGGGCAGGTGTTGATTTGAGGTGGGCCCCGAAAAATCAAGACTGGGAGTGCCCGAGGAAAGACCCTCTTGACGGCTGTATTGACGTTCGTGATCGACGCTTTTCTTACGACGGGGACTTTTGGATTTGCTGCCATTAGACGGCTGTTTGGGGGGCTTAAGTGGCCGCTACGAGTAACTCTTGGGGCTTTGTGGGATCGGCTGAGTCGGTTCGTCGTGAATAATGAATATTTTAAGAGGTGCCCGTGGAAGAAAATTCCGATTCACCCGCGATTTTTCGGCCGGAGATGCGTATCAAGAGAAAAAGGCCTGTATATATACATTTTTCAAATTGCACCTCTTAAATCCCTCACAACTATATTCGTACCTTATCGAGCGCGTTTCAGCGGCCGTTAAATTTACTTTTAATAATTTTTAAACGACCGAACAATACTTTGACAAACGAGCGAATGGACGTTTTATCAGAAAATCGAGTCAATCTCGCTCGGCAGTAAAACCGCATTATTAAACATTCGCGTCGACACAACAATCCCCGATTCGCAATTAACCATACGTCTTTATTAAAACCCTGCGACCGGTCGCTGTGCAGCCTCTCGTACGAAAATCAATTTTCTCGCGCGCCGAGTGTGTGAGAGAGAGAGAGAGAGGGAGAGCCGCAGCGAGAAAAAAAATTGATTGCGTTTTAATAGGCTCGCGCGCAGTCCGACGCCGATTCTCATGAGCATGCAGCGCGAGGCGTTGAAAAACGATACAACACTGTCGATACGGGGCCGCAGTCGATTCAAACGAGCCGGATCGAATGGCAGCGCGCTCGGCGCGCCTTCTTTTTATGAATCCTCGAAACGCCGCGCGCGCTTAATTTCTGCGCTACGCGTCGGCCGTCTCTAACAAAGCGCGAAAAACGATCTCCCCCCCGTCCCTGCAGGTGTCGCCTTTCGCAATTTCGAGCTCGGCGCAAGGATCGCGGGGCCGCCGCCGCCTCGAGGCTGTGATGGAACACACTGCGGCTCGTTCGCGCTGATGGGCTATATCGATCGGAAGCGCGGACGTCGGGGGCCTGTCTGCGCGGCCGAAAGTGAGATATCCGCGAGAGAGCTGGCAATTGCACGCGTCGCGTGAGAAAGCTCGTTTTTTCGACGCCCCGACTTAATACACCTTTTGTCGGACGCGCGCGGTGTCTGTCGGAAATTTTTCGATCCAACGACAGCCCCCCCCCCCAGCGGATTAAAGTTCTTTTCGGGGCAAGAAAGTTTTTGGCCAATTTTCCTTTTTTCCTCGGCTGAATTTCAGCGGGATATTTTAATTATCTCCGCGTCTTGGATTTTCTTCGTGCCGACGCCTGGATTATTATCATATTTTAGATGCCGCCGAGCGAACACCTCAATGTTTACACGGCAATTAACGAAGAAGGAGGTAGCGATATTTTTTTTTTTGGCATTTTCAAGATTTTCGTGTTTTTTTATAGTATCTTCTCGCATCTAACGGATGTCGTATTAATTACCGTGAATTATCGCGGCAATAAGCAATGAATTATTCAAGCAGTTACAAAGCGATCAAGATTCGTCCGAGGGAACAACCGCGAATTTGTAGCAATTCCCACTTATTATCTTTCACTACCTAATAAACGACAACTCGACTCGTAAACCCGTTTGCGTCTGCAACCGAATCGAAAGGATATACGCACGTGCATAAAGCCGCTCGGACAAATTTCCCCCGTAGTCCCCTCGGCGCGAGCACGCGAACGGCTAATTAACGCTAATTAACATAGCTCGATCCTCGAGTGCTCGAGTCGCTTGCGAGCGCGCGAGCGGATGAAGCGCGAAAGTTTCCAGAGAGTCGCCGTGCTCCGCCGAGGGGCAGGTGCGCGTTTAGCACGTTGTAAGGAGCCGGGCGCGATTTAATCGGGGCAGTATATATAACTTTTTCAAGCGCGCGCGTATTACAACTCTCGCTTTATTCTTTATAGCGACTCGTCGAAGCTCGTTATCGCTTTTTGGTGTGCGAGAGATACTTACCGGTCGAAGTCCGTTAGCCGAGAGGAGTCCCTGAAGCCCTTGGCGAACGGATTGCTGTCGATTTTCAGCTTCGTTATCTGAAAAAGCCATTTGCGGAAAGGGGGAATTTTCAGTAAGCCTCGAGTTGTTGTATTAAAGGAAGATTCAGTCCGAACTTTGCGGTATACTGACCAGCTGGTTTTGGTAAGCGGTGACCGCGGTGAAGCTCGTCTCGACGAAGACGAAGGTCTTGTGCTCCTCCTTGTCGAGGTCGGTAATTTGCGCGTTACCGTTGTTCCTCAGCTTGACCAAGTGTATCCTCGGCTGGTATCGGTGCATCGAGTTCAGGATGATCTGCGAAAAAGGAAGCAGACGGAGAGACGGGCTCCGTTAGAAAGTTAGGATCAAAAAGGCAGACGGGAGGAATTTGCAGGCTCCCGTGCACACATATACACATATATACATATATATAACGAAATTGCCCGCCGTAAAGCGGCTGATTTACGGAGCGCCGAGCGTTGTGTCACTCGATCGATTCGAATATTGCTCCGGCCGGAGCTGCGGCAATAATCCGCGTGTAAAACAAGTTCTGCCAGTGTCAATATTTGCTGAAACTCGGCAAATGAGCTAAGCCGGACACGTTTGCGAGGCATAATTTATTCGACAATGGTTCGGCCATTTTCTAGATCGCGTTCCCTCGGACTCTCTCTCTCTCTCTCGCGATTATGCCGAAGGACAACTTGAGCCGCTGCACGCATGCGTCCTTCGCTTATATTCCGCAGAATGCATGCACACGCAAGGCCTGCTCCTTTACGCACTCCGAGAGCGAGAGAGAGAGAGAGAGCTCTTTCAAGTTCATTTCGAATTTATGCTAATAAGAGGCCTGCGCGAGAGAGAGAGAGAGAGAGAGAGAGTGAGTGTGTATCGCCTCCGAACGATAATTACGGCGGGAATATATTTTTCCGCGAAAAACCGCGCGCCGGCGACGACGCGCGTAATTGCCGCGCACGGAGCCGCGCGCGATCGGCCGACGAGCGACTGACGATTAGGTAAACAGGAAAGGCGGGAGTGCGCGGCGCGGCGTTATTGCACTTGTCATCTCGTCGATGATTTCTCTCGCTTTTTGCCGTGCGCGCGGCGTGTGTGTGTGCAGCAGCTCTCGCGTGCAGAGGAGAGGTTTTGCGAACGAGCCGCGGGACGAGGCCAATTTGCTACTTTGTAAGAAATGCTTAACGCCGCAATTCCGCCTGCATTACTTTAATAACCGGTGACGCGCTAACGTTCTCTCTCGAACGCTGAAAGCTGCGGATCGCGCGGCGTATCCGCTTTCGGAGACACGAAGAAGACGCGGATCGCTGCAGCTCGATTTTCAACGGATCGACTCGCTCGGAAGGTGTATATATATAGGATTCGAGAAGGAAATTAATGGAGCTTTTATAATGGCTTAGGCAGCGAACCTCGAAAGCGCAATCCCCGACACCTCTTATCGCGCGGGGGCAATTAAAGCGCCGAAAATTATACGTGAAAAAGGAGATTCGGCCCCGCGGGCGTAATAACACCCTCCTGTCGGCGGCGGTAACTCGTCGGGTGGCCCAGAGTATAATTAGAAAATTTCGGGTTCGGCTTGACTCGAAAAAAGCCGAGCGTCGACTCGATCTCCCGAGAAAACGGCCGGCGCGCACGCGACTGTATACGATCCGCGCGCGATTATCGGAGCCGCCGCCGAGCGCCGTCGAGCGACGCGCACGCATGAAATGTACGAGTGCAGGTGCTTCTGTTCTCACGTGCGTACGCGTATACGCGCCCAGCCGCGGATCTGATAAACCTGTCGGGCATCCCAACCTCGGATAACTCACTCGGGGACCCGGGCCATTTGCATTTTTCCGTCCGCGGCGAAACGGGGCAGCGCCGCTTGTTTAGACGGATGACCGAGAGATTTCTTATGCATACTTCGAGCGTCGGGGATTTGTGCCGAGTGACCGATTGCGCAGTGCTCCCTCGTCGGATCTCCTCGATGGACTCTCTCTCCCTCTCTCTCTCTCTCGATGGTCATTGGCGCGCGCGATAAGGCCCGAGAGTAATGAAAGAGAATCGGGCATTTGCATAAATCGACGATAATAATCCTCGGGGCTCCGTCTCGGGAGCGGAGGAGCGTTTAACGTCGTGTACGGGAATAAAATTATAACATAATTTTCTGACTAATGCCTTCTCGGGGCGTTATTTACGAGCGCAAAAAAAGACTTTTATACCGGCGGCCAGGCCTGAGCGGCGCGATCGTTATGCGCGCCGGGGGAATATCGAGAAAATGGATTTCGTTTCGTCTCCGTGAGCTCTCGAAAAGTATACGAGCGAGGCGTAATTAATTTTTTAGCTCTCTGCGCCTTTAACGGATATGTTTATTGAAATGCTGAAGGAATTATGGTGAATTAGTGTGACCATTCCAGTTTGTAATAACATATTTAAGGTGTTGTAAAAAAAAAAAAAAAGAAACAAAAACAGTCTGCGGAATCGGTTTGCATACGCTTTACATTCTAATTGATTTATTAACTTTGCGCCGCTAAGCTCTGGACTCTCGAGACAATTATTATGAAATTTATTTTTCGCCCGAAATGCTTTTTCGACGCCTCGCGATACTGTTTAGAATGATAATCGACGTCTTTTATTTCGGAGGTAAGATCGAAAAGTGGTTTCCAAATGAACATTCGTATGATTATTCGCCTCGGCCATTTGCATACTGCTGCGATAAAATTTTTTTAAATAATTAAGCCCCATCAAACTTGTACGTACAACGAAAATTAGCACCCATTTCAACGCGTGAGTCGCGATAAATCGGCAAAAAAAAAAGAAGTTTTTAAACAACGGCGGGACGATATCTTTAATACTCGCGGAGCTGAAAAAGGAGGAAGCGAAATTTTACACGCTTCCAAAAAAGCATCAACCCGACTCCTGCATCTTTCTCTTTCACCGGACACGTCACAAACACGCGTCCTCTAAAAGCCTCCAGCAGCTCAAACTCGCCCAAAACGAGCACGAAGAACCGGGCAGAAAGAGAGAGAGAAGAACGAGAGAGAGAGGAGGAAACGTCTCGCAAACGCCTAGGCTAAGGTGCGAGACGTGTCGGCGTGCGTGGCGTCGGACGAGCCGATTTGCATGTGGCGATTTATCAAACAACGCGCCAGCCATGTAATACACGTTGATAGCGGCATTAAGCGGCCCCGATTTATGCCGGCCTTTTTTTTTTCTTTTTTTTCTTGCGCCCAGCGCTCTCGTAACGGAGGAATTTCTTTTCTCCCGGCCGCGCGAGAGCGCTAGTTTTTTGCGACCGACCGACAATGCCGCCGCGCGGCGTTATTAAAGCATTACCCTCGTTTATCGACGACGCACTGGCATAATCGCCGGGCAATTACGCAACGTATGTATATGTATAAGCCGCCGCGATAATTAAGCGAGAGAGCGGAGGGATTAGCGAGAGAGACCGAACAGTCGCGACGGATCATCGGAAGAGAGTCGGCGATGTCGATTTTGTTACGGTTTCGAACCGGTAAAGCCGATCCGGCTGCTACCGAATTTTTTTTTTTTTTTTTTTTTATTCCCCCGCTTGGAATTCGAGAGAAAAAAAAGTCGCTTTGCATCTCGGGCTCGCGGGAGAGAAAGCGCGACTTTTATTATTGTTACAACTCGAGATGGAGTCCGCGCTTATCAAACAGCGAGCCACTCCAGGATCGTTTCGGCACAGCGCGGAGAACTTTCTAAAAAAGCACACTTGATGAATCCGATGAGTTTCGCATTTTACACGCCTTATATTTCGAGAGGAGCAAAAAAGAAGGAAGGCCTGAAACGCGAGGAGAGGAGAGAGAGAGAGCGGCGAAGGAGGCGAGAGAGAGAGAGAGAGCCCAGGCCAGAAGAGGAGAGAAGGAAAGAAATCCACGAATTTATCGCTTTGGATTAGCGCGAGAACTGTTATTTCCTCTCATCGCGACGGCGGCGGCGGCGGCTGCCTGCGCGCTGCGAGCGCCTCCGAAAACTAATAATAAAGCCGCATAATTCACGCATAAGCATGCGAAGGCTGCTTAGCATAATTTTCCAGTAAACCGTCGGGCCCCGAGTCGAGCTGCCCGTCGAGAGAGGATCTCGAGGCGGAGACAAAGAAGGAAAAGGCGCGACTCCTCGATAGGCTAATTACACTCCGCGGCGGCGCGGCGCGACCGGTAATTTATCGCGATTACTCCGACGAAACGTTTAGACGCATAATAAAGTGGACATTATACACGGGCGCAAAGGAAAGATTAGCGCGCCGATTTACGAGTATGTTAATGTCGCGCGGCGATCCTCCGAAAATTATGAAAAATATGCGCCGAGAGAGACGCGCTGATCGACTCCGCTAATAAAGATATCTTAACGACGTGTGTTTTACGATAACGGCCGGACGACCGGGGCTCTTTACCGGTCCCCGGAGATGGCACGCACCCGGAAGTGGACGTCGATCGCGGATTTTCAGCTATAGGCGCACGTGAGAAAAGGCGAGAACGTATGCGCACGGGGGGCACCTAATTTCATTAAGTCACCGAGCGTAACGCGACACTCGAGGCGAGGAGAGAGAGAGAGAGAGAGTGGCGGAGCGCGCGCGCTAGAACTCGGGAGAAGAGGAAACGCGCGTGAAAAGAAGGAGGAAACGCCGGGGAGAGCATTGCGAAACGAGCTCCGGACGGTGGTACAATGGCCTTCCTTTTCGCCGTCTGTTTTTCGCCGACGGAGAGCGCTCGACATATTTTTTTGCCGGGGCTTTAACGCGGAGCTAAGCCTCTTCGAGGCGAAAAAATTATCCTGCAATACCGAGGAATTCCAGTGTCGAATAATGCGCCGAAACACCGTCGGAGATCGAAAAGGCAAATCCCCGAAAGCGCTAAAACTCCGGGCAGGCAGGCAGCAGCAGCAGCATATCTCTCGGGCCGTAATCCACACTCGGTATAATTGATTTCGCGTCGGAGCGTCCCGCCTCGCATCGCACCTCGCGCAGGTGAAGTTCGTAGCCGAGAGAGAAAGAGAAAGAGCGAGAGGGGAGAGAGAGAGAGAGACCACCTTGGCAGGCAGCAGCAGCATAGGTAGCCGCGGCGGGGGTCTCCGCTCGCTCTTATAATATCGCGTCGTACGAAACGATGAAATAGTGGCCGCGGCGCACGCAGGAATGCGCCTCGATCTCCCTTCTACAGAGAAAGAGAGAGAGAGAGAGAGAGAGAGAGAGAGAGAGAGAGCTGAGTGGCGTTGCGTGGCCACTAGAAGCTGCCGCGACCGGAACTCGAGAGCGTGTGAGTGAGTGCGTGAGCTGCGACTGAGTTTTCTTTGGACTTTTTTTCTTTTTCCCCGTTTCGAGAGAGGAGCTTTATTTTTCGACGGTTTTCGTGTGAAAAGTTTTCGGAGCGCGGGTATACCGAATTTTTATAAGTGGCCTTTAAATTCTTTTTTATTGATCAATAACGTTTTAAGCGACCTCTGCAGTTATACCTCTTTCTGGCCTAATTTGCCAGAGTAATCTTGAATTTTGCGTGCAATTTTATATATATCCGAGCGCGCGCGCGCAATTTCACCCGACTTAATTTATTAATCACGAAAATCGGCTACTCGCACTCGGCCGAATTCCCTCGACGAGGAATACACACAAAGGAGCTCTCGTTCGATTCCGCCATTTGTCGAGAGCTCATTACGCCTTCGATCGAGAGCAGTTGTGAAAATAGCCCGATACGATTGTTAAACGCGGCGGCGTTGCGTCAGATTTTTAATAACCCCGAAGCCGCGAAACGAATTAAGCCGTCGTTCGCGCTCGGCTTGATTTTTTTCGACGTGTAATTTCCATTTGCGTCAATACCATTTCCATATTAAACGTCGAACGTTATAAAAATTCATATCGCTCATTATCGGCTCCGACGGAGCTCCGGCCGATTTTCTTTTTTTTTTTTTCAGGCCCCGGAGAGCTAATAGTTATTCTCGAGATTTTCAACAGCACATAATTCGTGCGTTATGCCAGTCGAATTCCCTCTCGAGGCTGAATCGAATGGCAGAGCGAGAGAGAGAGAGAGAGAGGAGAAGCGGGAGAATTTCTTAAATCATACCGTCGCCTCGAAATTACACCCGTACGATGAGATCGTTCTCTCTCTCTCTCTCTCTTTTTTCTGCTTCCTCCTCTCTCGTTCGCGCCGGTTTTCATTGGAAACTATTAATTTTTTTCGGCCGCTCGTTCCTTCTCTCCTCCGCGCGTTTATATATATATATTTCACTTTTCGCGCGATAATTTATCCTCTCGCAAACTGTTTTGTCACTTGGGCTTAATGTGTTAAGCTCTTGAATTAGTAGCCGCCGGGGCCTGAATAAACGACCTTAAATCAGGGCTAAACTGCTCGGATCTTTATTAAATTTTTCGCTTGTAAATTTTCCCGCAACCGGCCCGATATATATTTAGTCGCGAGTATCGGGAGGCATTCTCGTTTATCAGCGCCTCGATTACAAGCGCAATACTTTTTCTGACTAAATATAATCTCGGATGTAAATGATCTATTTTTAATTTAAGGTGCTAATTAAAGTTCTCGTTACAAGTTGATTGCGGCTTAATTTGCGCAAAAATCGATCCACTTATTTTTCTGCCGACAAAATTGCCAAGTCGACTAAAGCGCTTATCCTCCGCTCTAAAAACAAAACTAATCAACTACTCAAATTTACGCGTACAACTTTATTTCGAATTTGCTCCGGGCTCGTAAAACAGCACTAAAAATAGCCTTTTATCAAAAAACGAATAAAAAAAAGAACAAACACTAAAAACAAAAAAAAAAAAAAAAGAAACGACCAATCCGACAAGCCTCTCGAGCATCCTTGACTTTTCGATTTCTCCACGTCTTCAAAGTGCGTCCACAAAAGGAGAGCCAGAGAGTCGCTCCGAAATCGTTCAGTTTTTTAATCAGCGCGTAACGCAGTTGGTTCCCCGAGGAACGCGCGCATCCCGCAGCGCTGTGTGTGCTCGGTGCTCTCTCTCTCTCTCTCGGGGCCGTGAAAGCGTGGGCCTTGGCTCGCTCTCGTGTGACAAAGGCCCCGGGGCAGCTCTCTCGCATCGACTCAATTTATTAGCTTATAGGCGCGCGCGCGACACCTACGGCAGAGAGAGAGAGAGAGAGACCTACCGCTCGCGCAGCGTGACTACTCGTAAAGCCCCCTGCGCGCCGATAAGCGCGCGCATATATATTTCTCGCTCTTTTTTTTTTTCTCGTCGCGCTGCCGCATTGTCGCGCCTCGTAATTGCCGTTAAGTCCGCGGGTTTATAACGCCGCGCCGCGCGCCGGAGAAACACCTGCGGTTTTATTGGGAGCCCGAGCCCGGGGGGCGTCCAATTAACCCGGGGATGGTTTTTAGCCATTTTCTCTAATTGTTATAAAGCGGGTAAGGGGAGTCTCTTGCTTTTCCGAGCGGGCTCGCCGATAATCTCGACGATCAGGTTGAAATTATACACGTCGCGGAGGCAAAAAGGCGAGATTTATCGGGGGAGGGCGAAGATCCGGGGTTTGTTTTTTTTATTTTCCCTAAAAATTCCAAATTCCCCGCGCGCGCGTTCGCGGCTGAAAAATCACTTTATCAACGAGAACGTACAACATATTTCCGGAAGAAAAATATACAGTACGGGAAAGCGAAGGTACGACTCGCCGTGTACTACACGTCGGCTTATCGGCGGCGTTAAATCGAAATAGTAAAGAAATGATATATGGGGACGCCATTAACGCGTATAACGGCTCGACGCACACCGACGCAAACACGTACACGCGTACACGAAGCCCGGCCCGCCAACGGATTGCTTCGTCATCGATCCAGTTCAGTCGGAGTTTACGTTTCCTCGGCTTTCCGATCGGCATTTTTCAGGATACCCCCGAGGAGAGGCGCGGGGATGCTCCATTTCACCGGAAACCGCGTTGTCCCGTTGATCCGGCAATACAAATTAGCATGAACTCTTTAGCGGGGCCAAAACAGGCAACGTAAACACAATAACGAGCCTCGGGCCGGCGCGATACCCGCGGAGCGTCGCTCCTCACGTATCCCATTGACTGGGGCCGCGTGAGCCGAACAATATGGCTTTTCCTTGGCCTGCTCTCTGACTGCGCGCGGAAAATCGCCGCGCACTTCCAAGGACCGACCGTGTGTCCCGAGAGTCAGCCGGTCACTCAGTCAAGGGGCCGACCTTCGCCCGAGAGCCTCCGTGCTGAGAGCCGCGCGGCGGCGGCTCCGGCCTTGGGAAATCGGTTATAGTCCCGCAGATGTTCCACGCGGTGCAGAGGGCAACAAGGACGCGGTGTCTTTTTACCGAAAAAATAAAGAGGCTCCGGCACGCGCTCGTCGTCGAAGGTCGCGGATTTGCATCGGTTGGGGCCGTTTAGTGACGCGACGGGTTCTCTCCTCTTTGACTCGGCGATGGATCTGATAAAAGGAGGGCTATTAGGCCGACCGAGTTTCAGGGGGGAGGAGTCGAGTGTGCCAGTGTCTTTGAAAAATCGAGAGAGAGAATCCTCGGAGCCCTTGAGATGCCAATGTGGGCTTAAACTTCGAGACAATGTCCCGCGGGTTATCTTTTCATCGAACTAGAGTATTTAGATCGGCTCTTTTCAAGCTTCGTTAGTATCTTTAAACGGTCGAGCCTTTCAACCCCCGCAGCACTCACCTGTCCCTGCTTGTCCATCTCGTTGTTCGTCAGCTTGACCTTCTCGAAGGAGACGATCTGCTTCCTGAGCTGTTCGCCCTTGAAGGGCGAGTCCGGATGGACGTAGAGCCTCGCCGGGGCAGGGGGGTCGGCCTTACCCGCCACCAGCCACGAGCTCTTGTGGTAGGCGTAGCGGTAGCGCTTGTTGTCCACCGGCACGATGTCCATCAGCACCGCGTACTGGCTGTCGTTCTTTAACCCGCTGAACGAGACCCGACACGTTGGGAACATTCGTCTGCGAAGTAAGGAGAAACGGGGGAAAATTATATGAAATGCATATCGTTTTCGTGGAATTCAAGTTATTTGGGAAAACTGGTGTAAATTTAATTTGATTTTCAAACTATGATAAATGGAACGCGCTCGAGAACATCCCATACAATCTGAAAGCCTGCACACACGCAGATCCTCGGCAGTTTCAGTCCGATGGTTGCTGCAAATTTTAAGTTTGATTTCTCGCTCGAGATAACGGCGTGTTAAATTCATCGAAATTTACTATGATCATCAGCTAAGAAGGTAAAACGCTCCTCCAAACTAAATTCGCCTCCTCAAAACTCCTCCTCCACCTCCTCCAGCCTTTCAGATATATCCTAACCTAAACAATGAAAGGGAGCCCCTGCGAGGGCAAACCGCGCGTCTGTCCCGGCCACTGCAATCCGCGGAATCATCGGGGCGGCACCGGCGGCGGTCCCGGGTTAGTTCCCTACCGCGAGGAGACGAGCATCGTGAACCATAACAATAACGTCTACTACCAGCACAGTTACGCCCTCTACTCCACGAAGAGGACACAGACCGCGGCCGACAGCCGCGGCGAGGCCGGACTCAGTCCCGAGGAGAAGTGCTTCGTCGACTGCCTGAGCAGGAGGATAGAGGCGAGGAAGCGACGTAGGTGCTGCAAGTACGGCCGAACCGTCAAGAGGCTGATAGCCTTCTTCCTGTTCTTCTTCCTCCACGGGCTGATCGCCGCCTTCGCCAGGAACTACCAGCAGTACCAGACCTTCCTCGCGACCCAGTTCTGCGGCTTCATCACCATCATGTTCTGGGAGGATCCTCGCGAGGAATAATCGTTCTCTCGCTCGTTCAAATCGTGCCGTCCACTAGTCTGTTAAGTGTCTCTGTTTCTGTCCAATAAACCGTCCCGTAAATCCCCCAATTTGTCGATTTCCTGCTCCGCCTAAAGGCTCGTTAATCAATTAATACGAGATCGAGGCGATAGATATATATATATCCTCGGCGGGCAAAGGCGCCGCGTGTTTGCCGAGGATAACGACTGCGGGGAGGGAGCGGCGGCGACGCCAGGTGTTGGTGTCACTGTTATAATTACAAGCGCTCTCACGTGCCCGAGCAAGTAAAACACGAGCGCAAGAGCGCTTATTGCTTGTACGGCTAACTCTTTCCCGTCGTTCGTCGAGGAAACGCAACGGGTCGTGTATATACACCCCCTTTTTTTTTTGAAGTATGAATGCGGAATGAATATTTTTTTTCGTTTTGTAAAGTCTTCAATAAAGGAGAAGAAGCAGGTTTGTAATATAATGAACAGGTCGATGCCTCTTTGAACGGTTGAAAAAAATTTTATGCAAATCGAAGCCTCAAATGATAAGTATTTACTCGAGAATAATTGTTCTCTTATTATAATAGGCTATTTATAAACGCATTAAAACGAAAAGCTAAACGTATTTACAATACGAACAGATTCTAATGATTTTAATAACGTGCGAATACAAGAATCAGTTAAAACCGCTCCAACGTAACTCCCCCTTATCAGTGCCGAGCTCCTCGGTACAAATCTGCAGCACACTTCTTACAAGAAGCCTCCCGGCGCGATAAAAAGCCTCCGGAGATCCGGAATCAGCCGAGCGAAAATGAGCATTAACAAGATGCTCTCTCTCCGCTCGTTTTCCATCGGGGGCCCGGCGCACGCAGCACCGCCGCCGCACGCACAATGGAACTGCGCGCGCGCTGCGCACGCAGAGGCCTCCGCGCAGCTCCTTGATGAAGGGTTCGCGTGACTCCTCCGCGTCCGCTTTCCGGCGATGGCGGGCCGCCGCCGCCGCCGCCCCGCCAATCGGCGCCGAACGCCCAAAGAAATTCGTGAAAGGGCGCGTTTCCTCTTCCGAGAAGCGTAAAGCGGAGGCTTCCGTTGCGCAAGCGCGCCTTATGTTTGCAGAAGGAACGAGACGACGACGCACAAAAGCAGCGAGAGGCCGCCGCTTTTCACGCGTACGACCGAGCGGCGCATGCGCGGCGAGAGAGAGAGAGAGAGAGAGAGAGCTAATCACCGCGCTCGCGCGGTGCACTCAAGGCCGCGCCTCGAATATACAGGCAACAAATTTGAAAAGATCGGCTGAAAAAGCGGATATGTATATGAGTTTCGCCTAGCGCCGACACCTCGGTGAAATAAAAGCGTCAGGAGGCCAGAGCAGCGATGAATATTCGTGGGAAACGCGCTGCGATCGAAGGAGAACCGGGTCCGACCCCCCGCGGTCGCGCGACAATTCGCCTGATTGGAGTGCCTTCCAGATTCGAAGAAGCGAGAGAGAGAGAGAGAGAGAGAGTGAGAGTCAGATAAGCATCGGAGCCTGCGAGATTTCGCGCCGAAGAATTGATACGTGTCCCTCTCGCGGTGGTCCCTCGAACGCTGGCAAGAGAGGCCGGAACTTTTCATTACGCCGGAGGAGGAGGAGGCGGCGGTAATTAATCATCGTAATTGGCTCCCGAGAGCGAGAGAGAGAGAGACACTTAATTACCTTTCTGATCGCGGCTTGACGAGACGCTAAGTGGAATACAAATGGAACGCTAAACGCACGCTGAGAGAGGGAATTTTTGCGGCGTCTCGCATTAACTCCCTTGATAGTTTTCCTCGCCACCGTAAAGATTAGAATTCATTGCTTTCTTTCTGCAAATATTAAAAGGACCTTTTCCAATTGAATGCCGGCTCTCGTTTATTGCTGTATTTTAATGCGCATCTCGGCAGTCAACAGGTATATATATTCGACCGTTCAATAAATTCTTCTCCAGCCTACAATCCGTTCCAGGAACCGTCATTCGAATACTTCACCCGCGAAACCAGCCGGAATTTCACACCCGACGCCCGGGCCCGTTTTCCACCGAGAACCGCAAGAATTCGCGGCCTCCGAATCGAACGATACGCAGCCGCGTTATCCTCGTCCGAGGGCCCCGAGGGCGAAAGTCCCTTTCCGTCGGCGGCGTCGGTCGGATCGTCCCGCGATTCGGACTCGGTCACGCGTGCCTCTCCGCAGCTGCGACTTTATTAGCATAGCCATAAAAATGGAGGCGAGATACGCGGGGCCGCGGCCCGTAAATTATATCTAGGCCCCGGCCTTAAATATCTCGTAAAGCGCGCTCGCGAGCGCGCGCTTTTTAATTGTCCGAGAGCGCGCCGGTCATTTATCAAGCGGCCCGGGGGGGGCGTTGCCCGGCTTCGTCGCCCCCTCCAGACGCCAATTTCCACCTTCGTATATAGCCACGGACGGGGTGAAGAATTATGATTTTTTTTTTCTGTTTTTTTTCGTTTCGGGCCGATCGTAGGTGAACGAGCGCGTGCGAGGAGTTTTGTATCCGGTGTATGATTTATCGGTGTATTGATTGTTTTGGGAGGGCTTTTTTTTTTTTTTAATGCGCCGCTTTTCTTTTTTCAAGGCGAGTGGGATGGACAAATATTTGGTTTGGAGGGAATTAGCTTGATAGATGTGTCAATTTAATGGCGCGAGCTTCGGGTGGACTCCGCGAAGGCAGAGCTAGAAATTGCTTTTAAATTCTCTATAGTAATTTACCGAGGCTCGGCGCGGGATGAAAAAAGACTTTGCGATGATATTTATCATAAAATAAAACTAAAAACCAAGAAGCTGTAAAACAAGCGACCCCGCTTAAAAGCTCGTTAAAACTAAATCGCCAACAATTCGAGAGAAGCGACCGAGCAAAGCAGAAAAATACGGAGCGAGTAGCTTTATCTTTTTTCTTTTTTTTTTTCAGCGACGCGCTTACACCGTGTGTATAAACACAATTGAATTTTTCGCTCGGCGCCTGAAAAGGCGCAAAGTCAAAACTCACGCGACGGCGGCGGGCTGAAAAGGAAAAAAAATTAGCAAGACAAAAGGAGAGCCGGCCCGCAGTTCGTTTCGTTAGCCGAAGGAGATCGGCGCGCGGCTCTTACGTAAACCCACAAAGGCCCGCGGATTGATCGCGTGCCTCGAGCGCATTAATCAACCCCGGGGGCCGCCGCTATCTCGAAATTCGTAACTTAACAGGGCCGCCTCGCGCGCGCGCGCGCGCAAAACTCACCTGCCGGACTTGGTTATTATCATTTCCGTGTTGAGCTCGTAGAACTTCTCCCAGAGATCCTTGGTCTCGAGGTGGCACTCGACGTCGCGCAGCTCCTCCGAGTTGCAGACGGGCGCCTGGAGGCGTCGCTTCTTGCGCGGCGGCTGGGCCGCCTCCTCCGCCTCCGGGTCCTCGCTCAGGCTCGACTTGCGGCGATGATGCTTCAGCTGGCTCTCGGGGACGACGGAGATCGGCGAGTCCTCGCCGCTGCTGCACTCCTCGACGTCGACGTCGACCTCCTCCTCCTCGTCGGTCGCGGAGGAGTTCTTGCTCGTGCTGCCGGTCGTGCTCTCGACGTCGATCTCCTCGGACAGCTGCTTGATGTCGACCTCGAGGATGTCGACGCCGACGACGCTCTCGACCGCCGCCCTGTGCCTGAGGACCGTCGCCGTCGCCAGGATGTTCATCGGCGAGACGCGCGGCTCTGCGATTTGGAACAGACAAAATTTTTTGCTCGAGCTTTACTGGAGAATTTTCATGAGCCGGTGGCCTGTGTTGCTTATCTTAATGTTGTATCGTTATTTATAGGTATTGTTAATGTAGGAGTAAATGAAAAAAAATGAAAGGTAACCCGGGAACGTTGAAGGTTTTATTGCCTCTAAATATGTATGGGGTATGTATTTAAAAGGAAAGATAATAATATCGCATTATTATATTGTAACGGAAAAATAATTTCTCGAATGATAATTCGCGAAAGCAAAATTGTAATCGTAAACCCCGGCGTAATTGCCTCGCCTCCTGTATATACCGTAAAGCTATTTATATGTAATTTTTAAACAATATATTTCTCGCCGCGGAGTTACATAAATAACAAAACGAAGACGTCCCGCGTTCCCTCTCCCGCGAATCGCAACAAAGTTAATTGAGATGGAATCAGATTATGAGTCAGTATGAAAAAAAAGCAAAAAAAAACGTGATGAAACATTCATTTGAATGCAAAGCAGCTAATGAATAATTATTCCTCGAACAATTAATAACGCCTATCGCGAGCGAAAGTAATATTGATTTATATAAAGCCTTATGTAAACTCGCGCGCATAAACGCAGCCATTATGCAGAAAAATTGTAATCGCGCGAATCGATGACAGTTTAAACACACAGTGCACGGCGCGCCGCCGCGAGTCTTGCGCAACGATCGAGCGCGCGCGCGAATCTTGAAAAAAAAAAAAAAAATAATAATAATACAAGCGAGGCTTTTCGTCAATGCTAACTTCGCTCCGATCGCATGATTAATGGCCGAAGCCGTCGGTGGCCGCGTCGTTTGCCGTCTACCCGGTCGATCGGCGTCGGGCAAAACATCGCGATAAGGAAAATTCCGGAGTTTCCCTAAAAAGCAAATTATCAACAACGGACGGCTAATGTTTTACGGCGTCGCTTCGCCGCCGAATAATGCCTAATTACTTTTCGGAGAAGACACGCGCGCGCGGGGCAGACAAATGGAGTGTTAATCGGCTGTTATCGCGATGGGAAAGCGATTAATCACGCTGAATTCAAGACGCTCTCCGCGCGCTAATGACGGAAAAATCAATATAGTCCGCGCTTAAAAATTCGTAATTAGCGCTAAACTCTGTCTTGGTTTAATTGGGGCCGCCCCGTCGGCGCGGGGGGGGGACCAATTAATTACCCCTCGCGCGCACCTTCCGCGTAGATACCAATCGTTAAAACAATGTAACGAGGCTGCGAGCGGCTGCTCGTGCTCTGTGATGTGCAGCGAACAATGGCCGACGCGTCGCTCTTGTCAGCAGACGCAATAAACATATCGCCTTTACGGTCGCTTCTTTTTTTCCCCCCTCTCTCTCTCTCTCTCTCTCGCTCGCTCGGTTTTCAGGACTTTTTTTCCCGAACGAAGGTGTTGGTTTTCAGCGCGAAATTAGTTTTGCGCGGCGTTGCGAAATTTTATTGACGCGTGTCGACAGCCGGGGACTTTTTTTTCCCGATCTGAGTTAATGAAGTTTTTTTTTTGTCCCCGAGGAGAGCCGAGGCGTGCAATTATTCCAGCGGTTTTTTTTTTGTCGCGCGAAGCCAAGAGATCTTCGGAAAATTGTTGACACAGAACCAAAACAAAGGGCTATCCGAGATGTTCCGTAGGTATTACCTTAGAAAGTGACGATCAGCGACTGTTTTTTCGATAAATAATTCATGGGAACGCAGAACCGATGCAACGATACAATAATAAATATCTGATGCGAGAATTATCCGCGCCTGAACAATCGGCAATATTATTCTATAGAAACGGCACATACATTAATAAGCGTTACGGGAAGAGCTGCTACTGTTACTCGGCAGCGCAAATCTAAAAATCGCTAGACAATTCAATGGTATTAATTCGCTCGGGCGCTCTATACATACATATAAAAAAAAGAAGAAGAAGAATAATCCGTTTCCCCCTTTGAGCTCTGAAATAATTTCGCCCTCGGCGGCCTCGGCGGCTTAATTGAAAACTAACGACGGCGTAAATCAGAGCCCAACTGCATTCCCGCGTTTCTCCATTAACATTTTAATTAGCGGCTCCTCCGCCGCACATCGCCGAATCGCAATCTCTCGCGTATAGGAAGTCGTCGCGCGTTTTTAGTGTGTGTCAAAGCGGCAGTGAATCAGCGGCGACTAATTTTTTCGCGCGCTGCCCCGTTGAATATTCATCGATTGAAAGGAGAAAACGACACGGGAGCGGAGGATTTCAAGGAGGGGGGGGGGAGAAAGAGTTGTCGATCGAGGCGATAGGCCGAATATACGCGATAAATTAGGCAGAGGTTGTCGCGCTTATCTGCGGCCTCGCAAAGCGCACAATATCGTTACCTCCGAAAAAGTAAGCGAAGTTCCTCGGAAAACCGAGTCGGACTCCGCGCAGCGCGCAAGGCGAACAACAATGACAAATAAAGCCATTTTTCTCTTAGCAATGACTTATCGATCGCCGGCGATTTATCTCTCGGCACCTCTCGGCGTAACGCGATATCCTCGCCTCGGCGATTCCTCGCCGCGATAAAATCATCCTCGCACAATGCTCGGAGAGGAGAGGAGGCCTCGCCTCTCTCTCTCTCTCTCTTATTCAGCAGAAAATAAAACGCCTGGTAAAAAAGTAGGCTCGCTCTCCTGGAAAGGATACTCTCGCTATCTCTCTATAGAAGCTCGGCTCGTTGATATTAATTAATGGCGCGCGAAACCTGTTTCCCGCAGCTGTTTCTGTGGGCTCTCTCTCTCTCTCTCTCGCGCGCGCGCGCGCGACAACGCGAATTATCTAAGGATTATGCCGCGAGCAGCGGTAGCGGCGATAGTCGATACCCGACTGCCTCGAGGGGGGAGGAGCCGGGCCTGCGAGAGAGAGAGAGAGGCCTGCGCATCGTAAATTCAGACGCCGGCTGAATTAGGTAGACTCGATTAAGGCTAATTTGCGAGCCAAGTCGGCATTGTTCGACGCTCTCTCTCTCTCTCTCTCACCGAACAATTAAAATCGAGCCAAGTGTTCGAGCGCGATTCCGTTATGGGGGGGGAGAGAGAGAGCGTATCGCTGTATGCTCGTTCGGCAGGCTTGTCGCGCGATTACGCCGATTAATCGCTAAGTATTAATAACGAGCACGAAGCGGTAGCCTGGCACAGGAGGTGTACAATTAAGGGGAAAAAATCGCGCGAATTCATTCGCGGCCTCGAGAATAATATTTCAATTTGCAGCTGTCAAGCGCGCTCGATGCTAAATTAATAACGCGAGCCTTTTTGCGAGGAAATTTTTCTTTTTTTCTTTTTTTTCTTCTTCTTAATCAAGAGTCTCGCTTTCGAGGTATCGATGCGTTGTATTATACCCGCGAAGGTTTTATAATGTCGCGTGATTAACTGCCGCGCGCGCAGCTCCCGCGGTTTCTTTTCGCGCGAAACACAATTCTTTTTAACGAGGAAAAATTGGCCTTCGAGCTCGTACGTATAATATCGATTTGGAGCAGGCTGCGCGTCGGTGATTGTTTAGAGGTGGAATATATACGAATTTGTTGTTCATGATTTATTCAATCGGCAAGTTCGCGGGAACTTGGGCTGTATTGTATTGTAAAGCAAAGCACCACCTGGACACATTCATCCAAGATTGAAAAATCAATAGAGAATATTAATTTTCATACTGTACTTTATGATATTATCAATAATAACGCCTGTAATATTTTATGTATTGATTTAAAAGAGTTGTTCTTTCACAATATGTCTGTAATAAACGTACTGTACAGTTCTACCGGAATGCCAGAGTACATTCTAGAAAAAACCCGTCAATTTTCTACTAGTGGTAATCTAAAAAATTCCGGAATATTTTCAGAAACGTCACTTGGACGTAACATGTAGTTATAATGTTTTCCCTGCTCTTCTTCTTTATGAATTATCTTAATTATTATTTTTAAGTAAGGGTAATAATATATGTAATATCCCAAAGTCACCTTACAAATCCCCGTCTATACCAAAAGAATATCTTCTGAAATAATAAATACAACTCTTTACACTTATAAATATTCAATATTTAAAAGCCTCGGAACTAAGAGGAACGAAACTTTCCCGCGGCCTCTTAAAACAGCTTGGCCGCGCGCTCAAAATCAATATTTCCCAACGAACCCTCGGCGATTCCGGCGAATAAAGCTCTCTCTCGCGTAAAGAAGGCAGCAAGGATCGCGCGAAAGCCAGTAGTAAACAATGCCGAAACTATTTACGGCCCATTCTCCCGTCTGAAATACACCGCGGCAAATCAAACCCGTCTCTCTCTCTCTCTCTCTCTCTCTCTCTCGGGGTTCTCCGATATCGCGCGAATTCCGCGCGCCGCCGCCGTCGAAACGTCTCTATTCCGCCTGGCGAAGCCGAAAATAGGCGTCGCAATCATCCGGCCGTCGTTGAATTTCAGCCTCGCCGCCGCGCAATATCGCGGAAAAAAGCAGGCGGGCAAACGTGACTGCAATCGCCCGAGGCCTGATCGAAGCGGCCGGAAGTTGCCGGGAGCTCCGAGGCACGCGCTGCTCCGCTTTGGCGAGGCGGCGGCTGGCCTTTTCCCTGATCGAGCTGCTTTTCGGTGCTTTGATTGGTTAATTATAGACGGGAGTGATTGATTCGGGCCGCTTTGTTTTCGAGAGCCGGTTCTCGCTCTCTCTCTCTCTCTCTCTCTCTTTCGAGTTCTTCATGCTTCCTATCGGCAGTTAGAGGCTTAAAATGGAGTATTTTTTTAAAGGCTTTCTTTAAATTTTATTTTAAAAGAGATACAAAAATAAGACGTGTTCGTCAAGAGCAGTGCGGATAAAGACGCGCGTTTGGAAGAAATCGTTTGATTACACGTATCTCGAAATTTAGACTGCCCGGTATTTCATAATTATTGAAATAAACAAGCCTCGCTTCAGCATTTTCTCGATAAGACGCAGATAAAAGCAAGCAACCGGTACCAATTGGCGCCGCCGCGTTTCCTCCATTGCTATTTAACCAGATCGATTTTTCGGGCGCGGAGAGAGCCAGCTTTAATTGCCCTCTTAAATTTAATAAACGAACGAAAATTTGGCCCACTAAAAGCGTACAATTTACATTCATGAAAGCGCGATTACCCCGGCCGAAGCCGCAAGCCGCAAAAATCGCAACACCCAGCATTTACCTCCGCAGCGGCGTTTTATCATCATTGAATAAAATATCGGCCGATCGCCGCTCGTAAAGCCGGGAAAAATCGGCGTTTAACCCCTCCCTCCACCTTCCCCCCCAGCTCGGTTATGCACTCGAGGCAGATGTATCCACGAATTCGGGCGTTTCTCGCGTGCCGCGGGCGCATAGGAGCACGTGCGCTCTCCTCTCGCTCCGCTAATAATATCCGCGCGCAAAAAGGCCCCGCCGCTTTAATCGGGAGAGAGAGAGGGAGAGCGCTTATGACGAAATTGAAGAAAGTCGATAGGGCGTAAGCGCGAGGCTATTTTTGAGGAGCAGCCGGATATCTTTTATGATTATGCGCTGCTGCTGCTGCTGCTGCTGCTGCTGCTGCCGCTGCCGTCGAGGAAAAAATTACTTCAGCTTTATTGCCCCGGTAAATTTCGGACTCGAGTGGCCTGCTGCCCCGAGCGGCCGTTGCTGCTGCTGCGTCTGCGGTGCTAAAGACTGAGAGAGGATCGCTGCTTTTTTTTCGCCGGCGATAAGCGCCGGAGCACTCGCCAAAAGCGGAGAGTAAGCGATTTTTTGGGAAATTTAAAAATAAGCGACAGCCGACGATAGAGAGAGGAAGAGAAATGGTCTTCGTCGGGGATCGTTTCCTCCGACCGGAGAGAAAAACGAGAGTCGCGGCGCGGGCAATAATTGCAATTGCCAATGTTTGCAAAACCCGTAATTGCCGCGGCGAACCGAAAATAAGACATCGCCGCGCTCGGCGCGAAAACCGGAAGCGAGGAAAGAAACAAAAGCGCTCGAAAGCGGCGCGCCACTAAAACCGGCGAGGAAAGGAAAAAGAGGGAAATCACCTAACGGTTCGTTCCCGGTGTGGTCCGGCGTCGGTCGACGCCATCGCGTAATGGCTGCGTCTGCCTAGGAGAACAAGGCCCACCTCTGGGCCCCGGCCAGTTAAATCCGCGGCGATATTCCTCTTTCGTAAGCCTTTTCTTCGGGCTGCGCAGCTCGGTTGCTCTCCGTGACGTAAGCCAGCCCTCCGAAATTATATTGGCCATTGTTTCCGGTCGATAAAGCCCGAGACGCTTTTCAGCTGCCGATCGCTCGTAAATTTGCGCCGGCGGCGGCCCGATTGGCTTTCCTCGCTTTTGCATAATTCGCGCGGCCCTGGGTTATATAGAAAAGATCGTTTGGGTAAACAGTCGAGAGAGAGAGAGAGAGAGGTTTTATCGTTCGCGCGGCGCGGATAAAAAGCCTCCCGGGTTTATTGCTAAATTTCCACGGCGAGAGCTGAAAAACGCTTTTATTTCAGCATCGGTAAACAAATGTTTAAGTGTTATTACCGAGTAATGAGGAATAAATACCGCGCGGGGCCGCGTCCGTTATTCCGCTCGGCGAGCTCGACTCTCGAGTTTTTTAGCGTAATTTCGCGTATTCGTTGCGTTCCTCCGATCTCTCGATGACTCAGGCCGTCGATGATAATTGTCCCCGCAACCCGAAAAAGCGCCTCTCTTCAAATAAAAGGACACAGTCGGCCGAATGGTATAGAAAAGTGGCCGCCAGGCGCCAGGCCGCTGAAAAAGAGAACGATCGGGCCTCGTCAATTAAAAAGCTCGCGCGCATCCGGAGCGACGGGGTGGTCCCACAGCACGCGCTCTCGTTTCCGATTCCGAGCCGAAGAAATACGAGCTGCGAGCGAGTTCCTCTCTGTCGGGCGACAAGCGCGACCACCCAGAATATCCTGTCACCAGCCGCGAGGGCAACAGCAGCGGCAGCGGCAGCAGCAGCGGGAGGACCGCCGGGCCCTGCAATTTGTTACCCACGAGAGACTCGGCCCTCTTTCTCTCTCTCCCTTTTTTTGCGTCTCCTCCTCCCTTCTTCGCCGAGTGCTGCTGCTTCTTTTTGGAGGAGCCGGGCTTTGTGCGTGTCTGCGTGCGTGATGCAACGCGGGACCGGGGATTATATTGTGACAGTTCGCAGGAAAGCTGCGAGGGACGCGGGGGGCTTTTCCGTAGTTTTCTCGGTAAATGCACTTGCTGGTTTGTGTGTGTGTGTGTTTTGACTTTGTTTGGCCCGAGGTGTGTACACACGAGGCAGATGCCTTTTTTTTGGCTTTGTGGATTTGGCCAGGTTTTTTTCAACGAATTTCGAGAGAACGCCGCGGTGTCGGCTGTTGCTTTACTAAATTTTTAACTCTAACGGTGCTTTTGCATTAGACTGCTATATTAAAATGTAACAAGTTTTATAATTACTGACTATTAACGTTTATGGCTCGGATGAAAAATAAGCTTTTTAATTACATTAGCAAGCGGTTAGTTCAATTTTTCACTAAATTATAAGCGCCGTGAATCAAGAGACGATGCTCTTAAAAGTCGTGCGTTCGCTCATGAACGCAGTAATTAAGTAATTAAAAAGTTTTGTAACCTAATTAATGGCGCGGCGGAGGAGTTATCAATGAAATTAATCACTTTCACTTAAAATTCAAGCAGAATGCACTGATATACGCCCGAGGTTATCGTTGCTAATGCACCGTGCAGTACAAAATGGCTAACGGCAGCCCGTCGGCAGCTCGCTCGCGCCGTTCTAACTTGCGTATCATCGATATTTATACGTTAATGATTCACTTAGCAACGAAATGCCGGCGCGGCAATAATTTCCGCGACTGTTCTCGCCGTTCCGAGGCGTGAGAAGCTTCGATTTTTCGGGCTGCTTATGTAATGGAGCTTGAAAACTTGTTCAAATCGGAGAAATTTGGCGTTATAAACTTTCTTAGCTTCTTGCATCATGTGGCTTATCGATCATTCACTTTTTATCTACTGTCAATACCAAATACACTCTAAATTTAATCGCAAGATAGCCGAATCGAGATAAACAACTTTCAAAAATGATGTGAATACCTTTGTAATAAAGTTATTTTGCGTTGCGGCAAGTAAAGTATGAAGAGACCGTTCAATTAAACCGTTAAATCCACTTTAATTTAGAAAAATAACGAAAGAACGAGGTCCGTGCACCGACTAAGCCTTTTCTCAATCATTCTTAAGCAATCCATTGAAAATTTAGAACAAATTACACGTCTTTACGTATCGGATTAAAAAGACACTCGCACCGTAGCCTAGCAGCCCTCGCTAAATTAGCCAATTCTCGAAAACCAGTTAGTATGCCTTGGTTACGCGAGTGAAAAAGCCCGAGAATACCTTCAATCCTCGGAGGAATAAGAAAAATTTCCGGCTCGCTTCACAATTTCCACGTAGAACGTCGTCGCGCGACCAAGGCATACCAGCTTTTTTCCGGCGAAAAGCGTGAGCTGGCACAGTTTTTCTCATATACACACGGAGACTCCGGACAAAACTCACGGTGGTCGAGCGTCGGCGGGCTGATCGCGTACGGCGGCTTCTCGGTGCTGCATTCCAGGGCCTGGCCGTCGTGCGGGCTGGTGCTGCCGTTGTCCGGAGTGGCGGCGGCGGCGGCCTGCAGATGGTAGCCGACGAAGGAGGTCGGGGCCCTCGGCGCCATGATGGCAGCGATGCTAAAGTCCGTCGCCTTGTTGCCCCGTTCACCCTTGGTCGTCGGCATCCTGGCCACGGCGACGGCGGCGGCGTTCCTCTTCCAACGCGTCTTCAAGCAGGTCCACACCCGCGCACTCGGCACTCTCTCGCCGGCGAAAATCGCATGTATCTCGAGGCGAGCTTTCCCGTGGAGGCCCGAGAGAGAGTGTTTCACGCGGACGAGAAGAACGGGCGGCAGAGAAATTAAAAAGCGGGAGCGTGAGCGTGTGTCTGTGTGTGCGGGCTGAGAGAGAAGCACAGTGTGTAACGTTGAGCAGCGGCGGCAGTGACGCGTCCACGCTGCCCGGCTCTGAGAGATCAACTGGCCTCTGAATACTCATCCTCCCACGATCGGCCTCCCCCCACTCCGGGCCGTTCCATCTCCAGGCCGCCGCGCTCGGCGATAACGCGGTGCGCGCGCACCGGGGCCTGCCCCCTCCCCTCGCTCGGGGCTCGAGGCCGGCTTCGCGGACCGGGGAAGGGGGCGTGGCGCCCGACGATTGGCGCCCGACGGCGCCCGATCGCGTAGCGACGCCGGAGGGTCGGCCGGCCGAAACGAGCGGAGAGCTCGGGGGGCCACGCCCGGCGGCCGCCGCCGCCGCCGCCGCGTTCCACCCGCACCCCCCGCGCGCGAGTATATACCCGGAGCCCAGGCTTATCGGCTTCGTGCTTGCGCCTGTGTGCGAACGAGTTTGGCGCGTCGTCGGAACGGAAAGAAGGCTCTCTCGCGCCGTCTGTCCTGCTCCTCTCCAGCGGCGAAAGAGATCGATCGACCGATCTGCTCGACCCTGCTGCCGCCGCCGCCGCTGCTGCTGCTGCTGCTGCTGCTCTGCCCGAGGATTGAAAGAGATGGAGAGAGGGGACGCCGGGAGATGGTGTGAAATAAAGAAAAGGGTGTGAGAGGGTAGAAGTGCCGCGATGGAGTAGAATGGAAGACTACCGTGCTGAGCAGAAACGACGGCTCTCCGCGAGTCTGGGCAAATGACGCCTTGAAAAATTGGAGAGAAAATAGAGGAAGACGCGCAAGCCCGGACTTTTTTAATTGACAAAGACGTGCGAACTCCGGGGTACATGCTGGATGCGCAGATCGATGGGCCAGCTTATAGACAAAGGAGAGAGAGAGAGAGCAGGCGGGGGAGGGAGAGGCTTGCTTATACCCTGCGTATATACAAGCCGTCGGCGGAGCCTTGGGCGCTAATAAAGGTATATAAGCGACGCCTGACGGATACATATCGACACTTCGACGGATGCGGAACGAGCCCCCTGCACGAGGGGAGGGATGACGCGTGGGGGGAGGCTGGGAAGTTTCGATTATAAACGAGCAACACGAGTTTTGAATGTGAACGCCGAGGTTTCAGGAGGCTTTTATGATAGTCCTGCAGAGAGAGAGAGAGAGATGTGTGTGTGGCTTGGAATAAAAGAACTGTTCTTATTGCAGGTATCTCGGTGACCCGTCGTTTCGGATCCTTCTGCGCCGGGGGTAACAGTTTTACAACCGCTAGGTAATGTAGAGGTTTCGAGAGATTTAAGGCTTCGGGGTTTCGATTGAACTACTGGTTTTTCTGAAGGTATTTCGAGTTGCTTTGTTTCAGGTTACGACTGAAAACTGTAACTGCACTCATCTATTTATATAATTTTTAAAGAGCATTAAAGCTGCATTTAAAATGTTGTAGGAAAAGGTTTGTAAATTTTGCAAACATGTTTCGACATTTCTTGTACCGTCTGCACCTAAACATAGAAATTAAAAAAAAAAAAATCTATAACAAATTAATACAACGGCGAATCAATCAGTGCCTTGAATTTCAAAGAGAAATTTTGTAAGTTTACAGTTCTCATTGCAAAGTCTGTAGAAATTAAAAATTATTTGTACCAAATAGACTATTTAAAAAATACAATTACTTTTTCGATTCAAGTCCACCTTTGAACACCCTAAAACTTTAAGGATCCTATTAACCAGAACAGTAAGCAGCTTGTAATCCTTATTAAGCATCTTAAAAGATCAGTATACGTTACAATTACCACTCAAAAGCTAAATCAAGCACAGATCCAATCGAAATAAATCCGAAACTAATATTTCCTGAAAATGTGCGTCATTAGCCAATATATGCCAGCTATATCATAGTGGAGCAGCGCGCAACTGCCGCCAAGCGCTTCTAAGACTTATAATTGACTCAACCGCTTCTCCCAATCATTCACGGGCAATTTCCCCGTCCATTAGTCAAGCGGCGGCGGCAGCCGTGCTCGAAAAGTCAAGAAGTGGATTACCGTGTTAGACTCGACAGTGCAGCTCTAACTGGATTAACTTCGACGAAATCTTTGGCGATTCTCGGTCGACCTCCCGGCGGTCTGGCCGGCTTTTCACTTCACCCAAATATTTGGACGCCCGGCGGGGGGGTCCGACCGACACACAGACACAGAGCGCGAGAGAGAGAGAGAGAGAGCAGCGTACAGAATCAGTTTCACGGCAAAAGGCAAGACAGGTAGCCGGGGCCCCGAAACTTTTGGGTCAGCAGGGCCCGGCGCGACTCCGAGAGGTTAATTTACGGCAAAGTCCCAAGGCGCGCTTTCGGCGCTGCGGTCGGCCTGCGGCTGCGGACTGTAAATTTTGCGCGCGAAAGGTGTAAGTTCTGCGAGCGGATGACCTGTGGGGGAGTTTAACGGGAGCGGTTAAAAAATTATCGACTGTCGTAAAACGGATATCCGAAGATCGGACGAATGGAAATCCCGGTTGAAGCTACGCGGCGGTGAGGATCGGGGGAGATCGGTCATTTTGGGCCTGGAATTATGATGTAAGGGAGAGTTTGAGATTCTTACCTGGATTCCCTGGGTCAATGAGTAAGGATTGGGTGGCAAGGCAATAAAATGGTATAATGTTCTTTAAAATAAGGGTAAAAGTTAAAAATTATGTCATAGCTCATTTTTTAATTCGTGTAAGAAGAATTTTCGTATTTCAATTTCCGAGTCTCGTCATTTCTTTTTAAAATCATCAAATATTTATTGTGAATACACGAATATACGTAAAGGTTTAAAAGAGTTGTTCTAGGAACTGGAGAAGTGTGAAAAAGTAACATGGAGAATATTTCTCGAGAAATATGTTGACTAAGAGGTAATTCATTCCGCCGGGCATTCATGTGGACAAGAAATTTCCGAAAGGAAAGCCACACTAAAGTAGTATATTTGAAACTTGACATTTGGTATCTTCGCTCAATATAAATATACTTTACAAAACGCCCCTTTCCTTCTGGAATCCAATCTTCAATGCTGGTGCTTGGGAAAATGCTTTTCCGACAAGGTAATAAATAAAATGGACGAAATACCTGAAATATAATAAGGAAAAGGAGAAGCGCGAAGAAATTATCTCAATAAAGTGCAATTAAATTATTGTAATAAGTGTGTAAATGATGAGAAGCTATTAATATAGTGATTTAAATATTAGATTTTTGTTCTCCATTTTAAAGTATTTAATCCATTGTTTACTGTTTTAACTTGGAATTGTATATATTTGTTTTTCATTTCGTAAAGAAAACAGTTTACTTTGATCTCCAAATCACATTTTTGCAAACTTTCAAGTACGCTTAGCAAGAATTTGGATTTAGACTGTACTGCTAAGTGCAGGGAAGACACATGCCGTTCATACTGAAATTGCATTGTCATTTTTACTAGCGTCTGTGCAACTTTCTAAACTTTTCTTTCGTTCAGGAAAATATTTAGGCCTTACGAAGACTTGTTCTACTGACAGAAGCAAGTTACAAAAGATTATAAAACTGAACTAAAATATAAGTTAACAACAGAATTGATTTTCTAAAAGCGACGACAGCGCTTAAATTCAACACAATCTTCGTTTTAAAAAATGCAAGTTTAAACAAAAATTCAAAAGCGCATCGTAAAAATGAAGCACTTCCGAGAAAGTACGGGCCGTATGCTCAAGCGGGGACATAAGTGTACCCATTCCGGCACGCCATGCAATCCAATTGTGCTTAGCAGGAAGCACCACCCATATAATAAAGGCACTAAAGGCCGTTGGAGTGTATCACGATCGATCAAACGACGTGCAATAGTCAAGAGCCGTCGGCCCTCCAAAATGGGGCAGCGGCGGCGGCAGCAGCAGCAGCAGCAGCAGCGACTATAAGGACCCTCGGAGGTCCTTGGGAGATTTACGGCGTGTGTTTAGGCACCCCCCTCCCCACGGCTTTATTATACTAATTTCTCCGGGGCACGTCAAAATATACACCTTGACTTTCTCTCTTTCTGCGGTCGTCCCTCCTTACCGCAGAGCTTCGTCTCTCCCCCTGCTGCAGCCCGAGGAATTCTATTGGACACGCCGGCTGCCCCCGTAGTCGAGCGCATAAAGGTCCGGGCTTATATAAAAACTGCGGCTCCCCGCATGTCGAGCTCGCGCAGCTTTCTTTCCGAGGCGCTGAGAGAGAGAGAGAGAGAGGGGGGGGGAGATGCAGGTACGACATGCTTCACGAGTTTTCACGCGAGGAGGGAGGGACGTAGAGTCCGGGGTGGGACGGGCTTTTGTTCCTGCTCGATGGCAGACTTTGCTTTTTCGAGAGCTGCCTTTTTCGGATGCACCACTTTTTTTTAAAGGAGATCATCCGTCTTACTTGAGAATCGGTTTTCGAGTACGGAAAATTCGGAAATAATCGCTAAACGTTCGGTGCATTAATCATTTTTCAAGTTGAGTATCGATATAGTTCAGCACTTTTGATCGTTGCGAAATAAGGCATTCACGCATATTTTCCCTAATGATAATGTCAGATTGCCAGAAAGATAAAACTAAAAGAATGCAGCTGAATAATGACAGCAAAGCTATAAATTAATTTCTTCTATCTCTCAAAACTGCGTTATTACCGAATGTTTGACATTTTCTGCTCTCAACACTTGTGTCGTTACATCTGCCTCATCAGCATATCTCGATCGTCCTCTCCTCTACATATCTTTTTCAGAAATACCACAGTTCTGCCTTCTGCAGAAAAACTTCATTCCCAATGCAGAAATATTAATTACACTTGATTTACAGACGATCATTCGCAGAATCTAAACAACACCTAAAAATAAAGGCCCGAAAGAATGAACCTTCTAAATAAAGAAGCATATATATTTTGCCCGAAGCAGCAATAAATAAGCCCAAAGATATTTTTACGACAAAAAAAAAACGACGGAAGATCCAAACACCTTTTCAATTCGCGGCGACTCCACAAGCTCCGAAAACTCGGACTTCTTTAACGGGAGAAAGCGAAAAAGAGCTCCTCTCGGGCCGTAAATCAATTTTTTCCACCGAAATCCGAATTTTTGCGGGAGCCGTGGCTTCTTTTTTTTCGGCGGCTCTCCGTGTTGAGACAACTGCGGTGCGAGGCGCAGCCGCGCCGTTTTGTCCCCTTTCTCCCTCGAATCTGAGCCGCCGATATTTATGACGGTTTTGACGGATGCCTGAAAGATGTTACGTGAAAATGCCTCCGCCTGGCTGGTGGAGCTCGAGCTCTCCATTCAGCCGTTTTTACGACGGACCCTATATCCGTCAAAAGTTTTGTTTCCGTAAATATTGGACTCCGAGCTACCGGAATGTCAATGGCCGGACGGGATTATTTTATTGAAGGTCAAATTGTTTTATTTCGCGGGGGGCAAACAAATGATCAGTGGAACTTTCAGCGAAGAATTTTGAGCCTAAGCTTGTAAATCTTTATTATTTCATATTTTATGGCCTTACTAATTCGCCGTGGAAAATATCGTAAAGTTTTGTTTTCACTTAGCACCTCGGATGTTTTCTTGTCTCTTGAAACGGAGACAAACTGTAAAACTTTTCAAAGATTTTTAGCTTCTTAAAAAAACTATTCGTTCTTTAATATAAACAAATAAAGTACGTTGTAATATAAATATAAACAAAAAAAGTTAACAAGTTTTTACATGCAGTAATGTGTAATCATTTTCCAAACACTGTAAATCTGTTGGAATCAAAGTCGACTCCAGATAATTCAAATTTTACTCTAACAAGGTACATGGCTCGGGAAATTGCAAGGACTACATTTTCCTAGTCGTTACTGCAGAAATGAAATTGTAATTCTCTTTATACTGTCTTTTTTTCGCAGCCGAGAACACAAAATAGTTTGAATCGTAATTAAAATGCAACAAAATACATCTGTATTGCATTGATCGATGTAATGTACTTTCATAGATTCAAAAATTAATCTAAAAGAAAAATGTGTCCCTTTTTTAGAGTATCCCTTTTTTAACAGATTGTGTTGTAAAGCATATATTATTATCCGATGCAAAGCCTATTTTTAATCAATACTTATTGCATAAATTTGAGAAGTAAAAAAAACATCAGTAATAATCATTGTACAAATTTTGCCCAAAAATGTTTAACTCGGCATCCTGCCAAAGATTTTCTTCAACAACAACCAAAATCCCTTGAAACTCGGAAAAACTTGGACTTTCTAACGTCTTATTCTCAGCAAATTAACTCCACCGTAACGACCCTCTCAAAAAAGGCTCCGTCGAAAACTTTCGAACCCTGCCCGAGAATCCAGCGGTAGCCGAAAATTTGAAAGCCATTTAAACCACAGCGCTCTGGTCGCCTTATAAACACGCAACGCCATTGTCATCGGCCACCAATAAATCACTCGGCTCTCCGTCTCTCTCTCTCTCTCTCTCACGAAAACCTCCCGCGAAGCCGCAACGCTCAGTGTGCCAGTGGCCGGGCGAAACCGCGGGTTGACCCCCAAAAAGCCCGACCCCCTGCACCGTCGCGAAACAGAAGCACGGCACCGGGGAGAGAAAGTTCCTTTAAACTCGAGTAGGTGAGCGGACCACATGCGCACAGCCAGCGGGCCAGCGCCCGCAGAGAAAGAGCGCGGCCCCGTGCAAATCGCCGGGAGAGAGGAGTCCGGGGAGGAGCGAAGACCGGGAGCAAAGAGTGAGAGCGGCACACCCGAGAGGGGAGGAAAGTTCTGGGGAACCGGGAGGTGTGTGCAGGACGAGATAACGCTCCTGACGGATCGGGTGCGGACTTTTTGCAGGTGAGCACTCGGGACAGAGAGTGTTGAATATGCTTTTCTGCTTTTTCGAGAATTTTGCCTGCGTTCGGGGAGTGAGTTGGGATGCTTGAATTTGGATTTGAACGGGTAAATGAGAAAAAATGATGGAGATTCTGACAATAATGAGGGACAGGATGACGGGAGGTATAATTAAATGATGACTGACGTGCCTATTAAATCTGATTTATGAATTCAATTAAATATTTCCTCCTCCGATAAACGACGCTCAGTTTTATGCTCTGTTGAAATGATACATTGTGAATCTCTTGGAGTCGAATTTATACTCTAAAAGAGGATTCATCATAGAATACATATACGGATAATAGGAGTAACTTTTCAATCCAAGAAGTTGTAGTACGAATTTACTCTTAGTCAGCATTCAAAAAGTGGTTCAAGATCTTTCCTAGACTCAAATTTGAATTTTTTGGGTTTGATTTTTATCCCAAGAGATTTAGCATGTAAAATACCTTCTAAAAAGTCAACTGAATTGATATTCAAAAATATCAACAGAATTAAGAAACCTTCTCTAAACGAACGCGCGGCCACTAAAAGCTACACATGTCACAGGTAAACTAATCGATAATCGCCGAGCTCCCAACAACAGTTAATCGCTCGATCCTCCTCGGAGATATGTCCCGTCACCTCGAGACCCGCCGGCAGCCTCTTTCTCTCTCTCTCTCTCTCTCTCTCTCTCTCCCAAAAGAAGCAACCGACTCCAGCCACGCGCGTCACACCGAGCCAGAAAAAAGCTCGAGTCCACTCTCGGCTGGATGTTTTCCTTTCTCTCCGGGAGGAAGGCAAGGAAAACAAGTGGGCCTTATAAGAGGAACGCGGAAGCCGCGCCGGCCGCAATAATAAACTGGGAGGATCCCTTACACGCGGATCGTTCATCGTAGACGAGGAGGAGGTGTAGTTGGGGGGACAGGGCCCACCCACGCGGCTCAAAAGTCGCGGGCGAATCTGTCGTCGAAAGCCGACCGGTCCAGCAATGCGCTGACGGATCGCCGATCGTATAAATTACGAGTTCGCGAGTAAAGACTGCACAAGATTCGAGAACAACGAGCGGCGAACTTCGTAATCGGGGTTTCAGCTCCTTGGGGAGGGAAGTGATAAGGTTATCAGCGTTTAAGAGAATAGTTTTTGGAGGCCAAGGATTTTAATTTTTATATACGCGGACTCTTTAAAAATAGCAATAAATAATTTTAAATGAACTTGTTGTAGAAATGTGTGTACTAAATATCTGAGCAGATCAAGATTTTGATTTATGAACTCGTACAACTCTGTACTTTCTACCACATTTATTAATCATTTGACATTATTCTCCTACGCTGCAGTGCATTTGAAATAAAAGCACTCCTTACGGAGACTACTTGCATAATTTTATATCCTAACGCCTATTTACATCTGTAAAGAATAATTTATAGCCCTATGTACATTCCAAAGACTCACTGTCTCCTTAAAAGCCTCCGGTAAAGTCGATCGCAGCCTTATTGCGCTACTAATAAGCTTCCTTTCCAAGCCACCACTCGCTTACGCCGAGAGAGAGAGAGAGAGAGAGATCTAGCCTGAAAATCCCCGAGCCACCGGAGAGCGTCGGCAAACTCCGAGCTAACGGAACTCCGGATTACCTCCCAATTATGTTAAACGGCGAGAGGAATCGGCCAATGATAACGAAGCCACGGCCCACCTCCTCCTCGCGGGTGGTCGCAACGTGCGGCGTCTGCTGAAGTGACATATTACTCTCGCTCGCCCCTTCCGGTGTGCTGTTTTAATTCTCGCTCTCGGCCCTTAGCACGTGTTCCGCTCTCTTTCTCTCGCTCTCTCTCTCTCTCTCTCTCTCTCTCTCTTTCTCTCGCCCTGACAGACTTCGACACGAAAAGGAGGCCCTAATGAAGCTAAACTGCCGCGGTATTAATCAAGCCCGGCTTCTCCCGGGCACTTTTCCTCCTCGTAAAGCGGCCCGTGCTAATGCTCGAGTTCCGAACTGCGGTGTCGTACGAGTTAATTTATGTTTCGAGTTCTTTCCTTTTTTTTTTCTTTTTTTTTCTTTTTGCTTTCGACCGCCGGATCGCGGCTGGATAAAGGATCGGTGCGAGAAGGCTTTGCTTTCTTTTAGACGAGGGGGAAAGGAACGAGGGCGAACCGTAGAAACCGATAAATTTTTAGCTAGAGTATACGCACTTTTAGAGTTTTATTTTTGAGAGCTAGAATTTTAGCGAAGAAAAGAGGCTGTATACTTTCAAACGTATTTTAAAGTCTGGCGTAAATTTTGACTCCGGAATTTAAATAAGAAAAATAAATGATCGATGTGTGAAAAAAAAACGATATTATTGTTATTACAAGCGTAAGTAATCAAATGAAGATGTAAAGAACGAAATGAATTAACACGAATCTTCAATGTTACCTTGTGCACAACAATGAAAAAGTAATAATAATACGCCCTAATGAAATGGTTTCAAGAAAACGTGATTCAATTAAATTTTACGCCGTAATTATTTAACAAAGTGTCAGTTTTATTTATTCGATTACCTTAATTACACCGCCACCGCTTATTTAATACCGCCCTTATTTTTTCTCCGGCGCAGAAAAATAACCGTAACGTAAATTAATTAAACGCGCGTTCCTTATATCCCCAAACCAAAACGAGTTAAAATCGATAAATCGGCCAGTCCCCCGAAATTAAGACGCAGCACAGAGTCAAGCAATCGAAGCGGCACGAAAAGCGTAGAAAAACTGCCGGCATTAACGTCGGCTCTCGAGATATAATTTTTCGAAAATTAGCCGGCCAACTGTCTTACTCCGCGCGAAATTTATTCTCCCGTCGCGCCAGTACTTAACATTCAGAGTTTCGCAATGTGCGCGCTCGCACAAACGCTCGTAATTTACGTAATACGCACCGCGATCGCGGTGGCTAAAAAATTTATTGCACCTGGCAACAATTTTAAGGATTTCGCGAATTTACTTCGCTCTCGCATGCCGCGAATGTTTTCAAATATATAAATTCTCCCCTTTGTTATTTATTTACAATGGTGATTAATTCTCGAAGAAAGAAACTCCGCGTACGACAAGATACGACCCGGTGCATTTTCGATACAAGTTTCGTTCTAAGTAAATATCGAATTCAAAAGGAAAAGGAATCGCATATCCGCGACTACCGCGCAGAAGGCGCGCGCAGCAATTTATTCGGCAAAAGGAACGAATCCGAAACGCCCTCGCCGCGAGAGAGAGAACACTTGACTTTTATTCCGCGAAACTCGGCCAAGAACGGCGCCCGGAAACCTATAAACCCGCCGCTTATTCGGCCCGAAACACACTGCCATCCCTTAAAATAAAACTCTCCTCTCGCGGCAGAAACCCGTTCGCCGTTTTATTAAAAATCGTCCCTCCTCCTCTCCACCTCGTGCGGCCCGCGACCCGCCGAATTCGATATAAAGAGAGATAAAGAACGACGCCGGGAAAAGAGAGTGCGCGCGCGCGCAACGTCTTAATCCCCGCGCTTGTTCCCACAGGCGAAAAAAGCACTGTTTACGACACTCCTATAATATTGCCGGGACCAGTTTTTCGGCAGCAGCAGCGCGAGCTTGCCTAAGCGCGAAAAACGGCCCCCCTTTGTCTGCTCGTAAACACCTCTCGGAGGCGTTCGGGAACTCGTTCGGCGCGCATCGCGCGACGGTATAAATAAATATTAGGAGTGGAGAAAGGAGGCGGCGAGGCTCGAGTGGCTCAGCACTTTTGCTGGGCGGAAAGAGCCGCGCGAGTATAATGCCTGATTGAATTTGAAATAAACCCCCGCGCGCGATCGATTAACATTCGAAAAGAGCGGAGGATAAAGTTTGTAAGGTATATCGGGCTAACCTTTAGGAAGTTCCCTTGTTTACGGGGGGGGACTTTACTTCATCTTCGGCCGGCCGCGCGGTTAATTTCGAACTTTATTTATAAATATCTTATCCTCGATATTCGATTTCCGTAATCCGCGAATTTATGGGGCGAGTGTGCACAACACCTTCGGTGTATTAAGCCGGAGGCCGTTGCGGCGATTACTGTCATTTAACACTTTTCTTTTGCAAATACAAAAAGTTTAGGCGCGCAAAGAAGCGGGCGATAAAAAGAGAAGCTCGAAAACAGGTCTCGCATTTGAATAAAACGAATGAAACTTTAAAAAATAAATGCAACGAAGGTATATACATTTGTAATTTATTATATAAAAGATAACTTTCCCAAAACTCCGAACGTTCCTTCGACGATAAACCTTCGTCGTCTCCCGAAAGCCAAGCAGCAATATTACTATGGCCCTCGAAAAGAATTCCTCTTCCGTAACGAGTCATTAGCGCGCCCACGCCAGGAATGCTACAAGCGAAGAGCGCGGCCGCTCCTCCTTGCGCGCTCGGTAGCTGCCAGATAAGATTGTCGTACACGAATATTAGCCTAAGTACGCGTATGGTTTATTCATGCGTACACGTGTAAATACGCCGCCGCGCGAGGCCCACGCAGCGCCGCC
Source organism: Ormyrus pomaceus (assembly GCA_900474385.1). Lineage (NCBI taxonomy): Eukaryota > Metazoa > Arthropoda > Insecta > Hymenoptera > Ormyridae > Ormyrus > Ormyrus pomaceus. The sequence continues at coordinate 52,447 of UCOM01000157.1, forward strand.
GCGGAAGCGGGAGAGCCGCGCCGCGGCGCGCGGCGAGTGATGGTTAAATTTACGGATGGAATGGCCGCGCATTCGCGTTTATCGTAAAGCGATATTGCTCTGACGCTTGGTCTCTGCGCTCGGGGGGTATATTGTTGGCCTTTTTGCGGCCGGTGATGGGAGGGGTTTATTAAACAATACGTGCAAGTTGCCGATTAGTTTAACAGAACGGTTATAGAGCTCGGTTTTTCATCGGTTTATCAATACACGTTGTAATAATTGTAATATTTAAAACCTGTCCGCGGCTCGAGCTGCTTTCAATTTATTCGAAACGAATGAACTTCCCGAGTTTCTTTGTTTTACATATATAGAATTTCCCATACGCGCGAGCATGAGAACGGGAGCGAAGAACTCTTGACTTTTCAAGTCCCATAACGCGCGGAAGCTAACGTAAAGTGGCTCTCCGGCTTTCCCTCTTTATTTTTCCACGTCTTCATATCCCACTCTTTCTCTCTCCCCTCGCGTTGCGCGCTTCCCTCGCTGTTCTCCCCGCCGCGGCCGCGCTTTGTGGAGATAATTTTTGAGCTTTAACAGAGCTACTTTCTTTCTTCTTGCGCCGACCTTATTATATGCACTTCGCTAGACTCGAGTGTGTTTCAGTGGCGAGATGCCTGTGCACGGAAGCTCTTTCAACTTTCCTCGAGTCATCAGAGTTCTGTTATCGCTTCGAATGCCGGGGGCCGTAAAATTTTTATCGAGCTTCTGGTTATGTATATACTTTGAGCGGCGAGCCGCTGAAAATAATTTCAACTTTTATTAAAGCGGAATATAATTAATTGGGAACGTATTTTCCTACATTATTACAGAGAGCTTATATACTTTTATTAAAGCCGTTCGATAAATAAACGGAGAGAACTAATTTTAGAGCAGCTGGACTGCCGCGAAAACGAGTACGCCAAAAAGTACTGTTGCAAGAAGAACAGTAACTTTAATCACCCTCATTTTCTCAGATCGTAACCTCGAAAATCCTCGGAACCGCTAAAACCGCGAATTTCGAAAATTCTCAAAAAAATCAATATACCACCTCAATCCCGCAAATCCTCCTCCTCTCTCTCTCTCTCTCGCGCCCGTTCCCAAAATATCCGCGGGGTCCGAAAAAAAAATCAATTCGCTAATTTATCGGGCAGCGGCGCTGCCAATTTGTCGCGCGGGCCTTCCGGGCCCCGTAGTGGTTATCCCCGCTAATTGGGCCTGCGGACCGGCGATTAATAACGGACGAAATCTCGAGTCGCGCCTTATATACATCCTCGGCTCTCGAGAGCCTACCGGATCGGGGACTCCCCGCCGCGGGGGCCCGACGTCGATGCGGCCCCGGTTATTTGTTATTCTAATGCCCCCGTGGCGCGAGAGGCCTCGGCGTGGGTGCCTCGGAGTGTCAAGCCTGCCTGGAATTCGAGGGAGGGAGAGGCGCGGGGAGGAGCGGAATTCCGATTTTTATCGAGGTGCTGATATTATGGACTTTTGGTTTTTTCCGAAATTTCTGGTGCTGATGGTTTTGCTTTATGAGGTGGTTTAATGATTATTGGCTGGATGCACTTTTTTTCGAATAAAACTCCCAACTTTGTTTATTGTTCGTATCTTGCTGGAATTTCGGAATAAAAATACACGAATTATTAATGACGCACAAGAGGTGGTTCTTACATTCTTACTTTCTAATATAATATCTAATAAATTAATGCGATAACCGGACGGAGAGGCGTGCGAGTTTTTATATTCTTACGTATTATCTCTGTTTTCCCCCTTTTTTACTTTTTCTTGTACTTTTGAAATACGCCGTAGCCCACGTAGCTTTCACTGTATCGAATACGTATCGTGTTTTCTAGTTGAGAATTGTAAAGAGTTAAATAAGTTATACGAGCGTGACAATACGTTATACTTTATTCAATTGACAGATTCTAAGCCTTCCTGCTTCTATTTTTCACCTGAGAATGTAATATCAGCATCTTATCTAACGAAATAACACCTTGCTTAATACTACGCGCGACTAATCATCATAAACCCCAAATGAAACTAAATTTACACCAATATAAAAAAGCGGCGAACCGAAGTAAAAAGCAACGCATCGATAGCTCCTCCGCGAGAGTTCCCCCGAGCGACGCCGGGCCCCACCTCCGGCCTCCGTATGCACTCATACTCGGCGAGTGCAAAGACACGGTTATAAAGAGAGAGGCAATGCCGCCCGCGGGAGCGACGTTCTCTCCCGTAATTGAGCCTCCGCTCTCCTCCTCCTCCCCCCGCCGTCCGCGGGGATAAAGAAAAAAGTAAGCAAGCGGCTCTCCTCTCTCCGCTTTTTCGTGCCGGGGACAAAGCGACGCGCGAAATTTATCATCGCTCTTCGCGCTGCCGCTGCCGCGGCTTAATGTCTTTATATCGCGGCTCCATTCTCTCCCAGTCGATTTCCCCCGACTGTATACGCACGCGTCCCTGCTGCCCGGTTTTTACGCTCGGACGCAGCGGCCGCGGATGAGTTATACACCGGCCGAGTCGCGACGGCGTTTCCATCGGGGAGAGCCGCGCGAGCCTTTTTGTTTTCGGGGGGGGCGAACGAGCGGAATATAATTTAGCGCGCGGCCGAAGCTCGTTTATTTTGTCGAGGGCCCAAGTTTTCGAAATCGTGGCGGATTTGCCGGTGGCTGCTGGGGGTTTTAAGCCGGCCGGCTTTCGCGCGTGGGCGCGGGGTGGATTCTATTAGCGGGCCTTAATATTTCATATTTTTGGCTTAGGTAAATGTTTATGATGAATTTCGTTGCCTTCGTCTCGACGGTCAAGATGAGGCATTGCGCAACTTTAATAAGAGTCTAAAAAGCAGAAAAAAAGATTTACGACTGAAATTGATATTATCAACGTTTGAAATTTAAAACGCGATAATTGGCTGATAAAAGTATTTGCTTTAATCTAAAAACCTCTTGGCGAGTATAATTATTTATAATTAGCTACTCTTTATTTATAATCACCGCATAAATAATGCACGTACGAATAAACGGTTAATTCGCACCTGTCGGCGCGGAAGTAAAATCTCCTTAAAAAAGCGCTTAATCTCCTCTCCCTCTTTTTTTCCCCCCGACCGCCAGGTCGAAAAACCGAAACTTCAAAGAGTGCAAAGTAGAAAAAAGCGTCCTCCCGGCTGGAGCAGCAGCAGCGGCAGCAGCAGCAGCGCAGCGTCGGCAACAACAGCCGCAAAGTCGAGCAAATATCTCAAGCTCTCCGGTCGGGTCTGGCGGAAAAACAAAGTACCGACACCCGCGCGGCAGCAGCCCCCCTCCCCCCCCGCCCTCCTCCTCCGGCGGAAGTCGATAACGCAGCTCGTGCGCGGCCCTTCCTTTTTTTTCGTTCCCTCGCCGGCTTACTTTACCGCGCGCCGAGAGCCGCCGCGCTGTACTTACAGCTCGAGCTCTCTCGCTCTCGGGGACTCTAATCGAAATTAGTTTTTTAATTGGAGGGACGACTTATTTAGTCGTTAGAGGCGGGAGAGAGGCCATCTGCGCGCGGCGGCGGCGGCGGCGCCTTTTTCAGACGCGCGAGCCGAGTGCGAGATGAGGGGGAGAGCCGTGCGGCTAACGATGATTGGCTCATTAAGGAATCGACTGGAAATCCTGGAGGACGCTTTATCGTCCGGGGGCTAATTTCTACTTTATTTAAATGAGCCCGGGGAGGACGCCCGGATTGGCCCGACCGTCTTACTTGGCCGAGGAGGACGGGGCCGGGAAGGAACGGGCGAGCTTTTCTTTTTTAAGGGCGGGAATTAAGGCTTGCGCTTTTATTCGTTTTCTCGGGGTTGTATTTATCGAATATGCCTTTGGAAAGCAGAATTTTTGCTTTGTTTCAGATTTTTTATTAAAGAAGATTTCGGGGAAAAAATATAAAATATATTCATTAAAGAAGCAAATTCGTAAATCTTTGGAAATATACGTAAGAGCTGATTTTTTACAACAAAAACAGTACATTGAATAGATATTTATTTTTATTAAATTAGATTTTACGAAAAACTAGCGAAAACTAAAAAAAAAAAGGAATTTAACAAACGCAGAATATCGTCGAAACGAGCAGTTTCCTTTCCCCCGATGAGAATAGCTGAAGCTCTCGCAAAGTGCGCGAGTGCTCGGCCGGCATTTGCAGCAGTGACGGCCGTAAACCGCGCGAATTTCACATTCCGTCTGTTAGAATATTAAAACGATAATAGCCGCGGTTCTTTCAGAAGTGTAGTTACGCGTTATGCGCAACGTGAGTGAGAGCTCGAGCGAAACTCCCCGCTCTCGACTATACTCGGAGGGGGGAAAAAAAAAAGGAGAAAAACTCGGGGAAAAGCGTCGGCGTGGGTTAGACAAACAAGTTTTGCGCAATCGGTGCCAATTTTTTGAAAGCGTACGCGAACGCCCCGTAAAACTATATTCATATTCAAAATTCTACTTTTTGGCAAGAAAAATCTGGCTGATTAAATTTTCCGTTTATCCGTATTCAGTCAGTTTTCAGAATCTTTAAGCGCCGCTAAAATTTACATCGCAATTAACGTTCGCTCCGTTCCCCGGCGCATCGCGGAGGTTAACGTACCAGGCAGAGAGAAAGAGATGATTTTTATCGCGACAAATTGACGAGCATTAGCCGGTAAACTCCCCGCCAAAAAAGCCGTCTCACCGACGCACACTACACCATTTTCCTTCGGCGAGTCAGCAGCCTCGGCTCCTCGGTCCGCACGTCCCTCGGAGGGGAGGGCACATCGGCGCATAATGATCGGGAGAGAAGACAGAGAGCCGGGCGTAATTCGCGCTCGAATATCTGCCTTGGGTATAGAGCGGATAATTCCGCTATTATCGCGGCGGCCGCTTCTTGTGTCGCTCCGGTGAAACGCTCGTTTTTCGCGCCGCCGGGAAAAACGAATGGGAGTCTCTCTCTCTCTCTCACTCTCGGGCGTAATCGCGCCGAGAAATCAAAGAGCGCCGCGCCGACGCCGCCGCCGCCGCCGAGCCGGATGAATAAATTCAAGTTTTTCCTGGCCGCTTCTTCTTGCCGCGACGCGTCCTGGGCAATTTGCAGGCTATTAGTGGACGCGGTAGATGGGTATGCATGAGCTTTTTTCGGGGGGGGATTTCATTTTCCATTGGGTATTGAACTGTATGGTTGCTGGGAGGATCGCTGATTTAGAATGACGGTGTCGTGATTGAAAGACGAAAGGTTGGAAATGCAAGCGATAATTTAAAGAAAATTAATTAAAATACAATTCTTTGTACTGTATTTTAAATAATAATAGAATAATAATAAAATTAATAATAAAAAAAAAGGCCAGCTGAACTAAAGCTCTTTCTAAAAACTCGGCACGAACTCCATCAATTCCAACCCTCTGCCTCGGCGGCGCTCAGCCCTCTCTCTCTCTCTATACCTATATCTCGGGCCGCTAAAGATGGTCGAACAAAGGGCTCACGTAGGGCGCATAAGATGGCGCGCGTCGGCGGCTATCTTCCTCCTCGTCTCGTGCCGTTAGCCAAAGTGGCGAGGGTGGCTAAACGGAGAGGGAGGCTTCGCTTCCTTCCTTCCTTCCTTCCTTCTTTCCTCTCCTCTGGGCCGCCGCGCCGCAGCGACGAGGCGAGTCTCTTTATACACGGGCAGCCAACCACACCCCGGAGCTACCTCGCCTTCCCTCGCTCGATAAAACAATTGCCGGGGGGATAATCGGCATTATTTACGCCGCGATTCACTTCGCCCGGGAGAGTTTTTGAGCGAGAGCTAGAGTTTTGGGGCGAGCTTTTCTTTTGCTCAGTGGAGGGGACTGAAAATTTTTTGACGGCTGATGCCCCCATTTTGGAGGCGGTTTTTATTGGCGGAGTGGTTAGAGAAGGATTATAGTGCTCTTTCAGGAATATGCTCTTGCTGAATTTACTTGAATAAAGTCACGGTTTTTTGCTTGTCAATATAAGGTTAATTTTAATATTTATTGAAACGTTATATTATAAATATTACTGCATTCTTCAACTGATGAGCACTCGTTTACAAACGACTAAAATAAATGTTGAGTAGAAGAAGTCACTTAAAACTTTTTCATGAATAATGTATTCAGCAACTCGAGTTCCTTATTTTCCCCTTTCATAAACAGAGAATTCAGAGTCTCTCTTTACATTTGTTTATCAACCTGCTTTTTAAATTCAACAATCGCCACTAAATACCGCGGCAAAAACTAAAACAAACAAGACCATAAACTCGCAGCGCGGCAATTCGAAGCGGAGAGAAAGAGCGAGCAAAATCAGAACCGGAGACTGTATCTTCCCGGCGCTTTCTCCCTCGTAAGCCGGGGCTGATCTCTCGTAGCCCTGCTCTCGGCTTATCCCGCCGCCTCCCCCCTTCCTCTCTCCTTGGCCCGGGGTAGGAAAGTGGCCCCAATTAGATACGTCACGGGATTTCGATGTCAAGCCAAGTGGTACAGCTCTCGCGCGCACGCTGCAAATTTCTCCCCCGGGACTCGAGTTCGAGGGGATGTTCGTAGCCCCGTAAAAGTGCCCGGACGATTTCCCGGGTAAAAACGGCGATAGGCCGCCGCCGCGCTTTTCTTAATTTCTTATTCCGAGGAGCGAGAGCGATTTATGCATCACGAGCGAAGCGGAATTTGCTTTGGCCGCGATTAATTTTTCAGAGGAGACGGGGGACACGTTTTGCGGGTTAATTAAAAAAATGCGCGGGAGAGAGGCTTTTTTCGGGAGAGCGGACCGTGATTTTGTTAGCCGAGCGCGCGGGATTCATTTTTAATGGGAGGAGGATGGATTCGGATTGATTGGAGATTTAGGGTGCGATTAGTTTTATTGGGCTGCAGTTGATTAGAATGGATTGTCACGAGTAGGTTTGTAAATCTGTGTAAAACTGTACTTTTAGGTGCTTCCCAAGTGTTTTTAACAATATTCATGATGACCCAAGAAGCGGTTTTATTTATTTACTAAGACTTAAATATATCACTTGAAGCTTGCTCAGCCCTTGGCGTTGATTTAATTTTTCTCATTCGATAAAAGTCAGCTTATGACGTTCGAACAAAATTACACAGTCCATTATACACTTTCTATTCCCCGAAAGAAAGTCATTCTTTTCGCAGCACGTTTCCCACCTCCCACAATGCCTCGGCGAGGCATCTCCGGGCCCTGAGCTCTTCTTCAAGCCGAGAAAAAACCCATCCGGTAAATTTCTCCATCAATCCAGCGTGAAAAAAGGCATCAATCCTCGTTAGCATCGGGCAATAAAAACTTCTCTCCACCCGGAGTAGCCTGCGCGCGCGCACACCCGGAGGCGAAGTCTCTCAAAGGCAGAGACGATGAAACGGCGCTTACACACCTAATCGCGATAGCGTGCAGTGCTCTCCCAATAAAAGCCCTCCTCCCCCTCCTGCTCGTCCTCCTCCTCCTCCTCCTCGAGGAGACACGGGCCGCGATTACGTCGACGACGCGAAAGAGAGATGCGCCCCGGTAGATTAGGCCTCGCCTCGAGCGTGAAAATCTGCGAAAGTCGGTGCCCTCCGCCCGAGAGCCCATTACTCCGGGAGATTACGCGCAGCAGCCAGGGGTTGTCGCAATTAGGATGGGTTTACAAAGCCGCCTCCCCCCCGAACGAGAGAAAAATATATATCCCCTTGCGCACGGACTGTTTTATTATTGCGGAGGAGGGACGACGTAATACCCCCGCAATAAAGACAGATTATATCGTAAAAATATTAGTTATCCGATGGACGCACCGCGGGATATCGCGGCCAGCTCGACCGGAAGTCCATGTGGGAGGATTTCGATAATGCTGGTTATTTTGATATTTACGATGGCCGCTCGTAACGCGGAGAGCGCGGATCGCGAGGGAAAGTCTGCGCGCCGAAGGAAAACTGTCGTTGAAAGATTTCGGCCCCGGGTTGGCGAGCGGTCTTGCGTGAAAATATAATCAATTACGGGATAAACGCAAGTCGCGCGAATTTATTATAAAGTGGTGTACGTGCATTTAGGTTGCGCAAGGCGGAAAGGGAGAATGCGACAAGCCAGTAATTTTGTAAATCAATTGACTTAATAAACAGTCGTGGCGTTCTCTCGGGCTTTACAAACTTTTTTAAAGGAAAGAAAAATGAAGTAAAACGTAACGCTCCGGCGACGTTCCGCTATACACACCTCTTTCCTTTCCCCGGCGAATCTGAGACTCACGCACACTTTTTAAAATTGAATTTATTATCGCGCTTAAAAATTCAGAGCCAGCGCTCGGCCCCGCGCTTAATCGTATTCCCAAATTCTAACGTACAACTGCGCAAAAACCGACGAAACGAAATAAAAAAAAAAAAAAAACGAAAGAAAGAGGATAAAATAAAAGCAGGCGAACTCCGTGCGGTATGAAATGAAAGTCAACGTGCGCGCAGAGCCGAGAGAGAGAGAGAGAGAGAGAGAGATAGAACGGCAAGTCAGGCAGGACAGGAAAGGGAGGAGTGAGCGGAAGGTGCGTTCATGTATAAGTCAGCCTCCTCACAATGGATTGATATACATATTTGCCCGCTCGGGGCAGGCAGGCAGGCGTGTCACTCACTAAGTCAGTCAGTTAGAGCCCGTTGAAGGGGGGTGCATGCCTAATGAGCAACCAGCGCCATTCCTTCTCCTTTCCGCGAATCATCCCTCGAGACAGCCGTCTCTATCTCCTCTCTCTCTCGCGCTCTCTCTCTCTCTATTTATCTCGATGCCTTTTTTATGCAAAGCGCCGGGGAGCGACTGCTGCTTTTCCAAATTGTAATGGGAGATGTTAAGTCGTTGTTACGCTAAAAGTGCGCCGGGGAGGCGGTGGCCGGAGCCGACGGGGCTTGATGGAGTCGAAGCCTTTATTAGGTGTATTACAATAATTGTAGCGGATGCTTTATCTCGCTTATATACGTTAGAATGAAAGATGAGGCTGATATTAAAGTATAATTATTTAATTATAATCTTTGAAAGTAGTAAAAAAAGCTACTGTTTTTAATCGTGGAGGAAGTACAATTCATTGATGCAATGTTTAATATTTCATTTACTTAGTTTCTATACAAATCTAATAATTTAGCTTCATCCAGGAACTCGAAAAAACAAGCCACCTCCCTCACCTTCCCGAATTCCCAAAAGAGAAGCAAAATCCTCCCGGCCTCATTATCATACACCTCTCTCTCCTCTCTGCCTATCACTCATCATACACGTGTCGGACGCAGCCTCGAACAAGCCCAATCCGTCTCGGCGGGCAAAACTGTTTGGACAAACCGTCACCCCGTCCCTCTCTCTCTCTCTCTCTCTCTCTCTCTCCAAATCACCAAGGGGACCGCATTCCCCGAGTAAATATATAACTCCTAATCCGCGCGGGGTACACAAACACGGAGCGCGCTCTCTCTCCGGGCTTTATTGATAGTTGGCCTTTTTTTTCTCTCTCTCTCTCTCTCTCTCTTCTCGGGGGCCTCGATTAGCATAACCGCAGCTGGCCGAAAAACGCGCCGGCCGCTAATCCGATTAGGTGGCGCGGCGCGGGGGTGTAAAATGCAGATGAAAGGGCTCGAACGCTTATGGCCCGCCAAGCTGTCGTCCCGAGGAGGGAGGCCGCGCGGCGGGGATTGTTTGTAATGTACGCCCGTATATATAGACGAGCCTGTTATTAATCTATTTGTCTTTGCCCTCGGAAGCGACAAATGACGCGAGAGCGAGGCTCGAGGTTTACGGCTCGACTGACTGACTGCCGGGGTTTAACGGGGGTAAAAAAAAATCTCTGTACATTGTGTATATATACCGACGGCGCCGCTGTCCTGGAGAGTTTTTGAGAGCTTTGTTACGGATCGAGCATTTGCGAGTTAACGATTGATTTTTACGCGATGTATGGGTAGAAATTTATTTTAAATCAAAATTCAGTACCAGATATTTAGCCTAAATGTTAAAAAATGCATGTAATATTGTTGATAAACGTGCATTATCGCGATAAGGAAACAAATTTGTACGGAGCAAATTGACTTTTTCTCTTTATAAACTATCCGGACTCGATAATAAGATAAAAGTGATAGAGAAATTACTTTAATCGGTTTTCCGTGTTTATTCTCGCTTAAAGCTATGTGCCCTCGCATGCGATACCATCGGGATAGATAATTATCGGCATTTATATAAAGTAATTCAAATTATCCCGAATAGGAGCTTGCTTACAAATCGCTGTATCAAATAATCGATTTGCTCGCTTCCGCGTTGTTTTATAAATTTCCTTGTCGTAGAAAAGTTACGCTTTATTAGTATATCAGCTGGTGTGCGCCCATTTTCCCCTCCAAAGCTCCTCCGCTGCGAAGCGTCTAAATTCAAACCCCGAAAAGCAAAAGAACAAAAAAAAATCGCTCGCCAATCCGTCTCGAAATCGACAAGAGCTCCTCGAGAGAGCAGCCCGGCATTCCTCGGCGTCCGCAATTTCCGAGCGACGCGTCGCGCTTCTGCGAAGCAATATCCCTATCGCCGTCGAGGATCGGCCGGTGTGCGTCTCTCTCGGGCACGCGCGGCCGCAAACGAGCTGGGCGGCCGGAGAGCGCGCTGGAGGAGGAGGGGGTGGAGGCATCTCGAGAGCCGCGCGAGAGGAATAATTCATCCCGCGCACCGCACGACCAGACGAAATAAAAACAGCCGTCGCTCTCTCTCTCTCTATCTCTCTCTCCTCTGCTCTCCTCTCCTCGGCAAGCTGCTCCCAGAGAGAGAGAGAGATCGATACGACACGCTGAGTTGAGAGCCGGAGGTGAGGAAGTCGGGGAGACGGCCCGGCTTACGGCTGAGATCATTTTTACGGCTCCTCGCTCGGCTGGGAGATCAAGTGCTGCTTTTTCCGCGCTAAGGATCGGCCGCGGGGGTGGGAGAGGGTTGAGGGCTGATATGGAATGTTGGCTCGAACGAGTGCAGAGGCTGAAATGAAATTGTGCTGTTGTTGAAAAAAGTTATTTTTATGTAAAAGTTAATAAACGCTGCGGACAAGCCTTGTATTTTATTAAGAAATTCAGCTTCATCTCGGGGTGATAAGATCTTTATACGCACTTACTTGTTAGGTAGAATATTGCACCGACTTTAGGATCTACTCGCGCCATCTGTTGAAGTCTCGGTAACTCTTGCTCAGTAGAATCAGTTCTCTCCGGAGGTAAATGGTATTGTACTTGATAAATCCATAAAATCTAAAGAAAACATTAATTTCTGCGTAAAACTACTTAAGTAATTTTAAAATAATCGAGCGCCGACTACCGCAAAAAGTTTAAAATTGTTACTTTTACCCATAAAAATCGTCCTCAAGTCCCGTTTAGGAAAGTGGCTCTCTTCTTGAAAAGACAGTCATAAATAAGAAGTTAAAGTAGCAAACATCACCTCGAGCCCAGCTGCTCTCATCCGACTCTTACTCGCGCCACTTCCGAATAATAAACGAGCCATTGTCAAGCCTCGCGTCTCGCTCTCGGCCCTCTCTCCCCCGAGCAATATTGTCGCGCGTTTACGTGAAAATTCGTTAAAAACGAGCCCTAAACGAGCCATTGTCAAAACAAGGCGCGCATCGCACAGCCGCCCCGATAACCCATAATACCGCGCGCGCGCGCCTGTAAATTTCCCCGAAGCCCGGGCGGGCTTGACAATATTCCGACTCCTCTCTCTCTCTCTCTCTCTCGCTTATGTATCCCCCACAAAGGAATGTTGGTTTTGAAGAAGCGCGCGCGGCCGGGGCCCGCCGGTTGATGCATCGCGCGCGCGTAGCGGGGGATTTTTCGTGGAGCGGACCCCCGCGGATTCGGGGCCCGCTACGCGTCCATCAAAAGTCACGGCTTTATGTATTTAGACGTAGCCTCCGCGGATCCTCATTTCTCTTTTGACGAGAGAGGAGTGCGCAAGAGGACTGGTTCTCTCTCCTTTTTCTTTTTCTTTTTTTTTTGCTGGGCTGCTTTGATTTCGGAGATGCTATCGGGGCGCGTTTAATCGGCTTTCGGGAATTCGAGGCAGCGCCGATTAAGCTTTTAGCGTTTCAACGATTGCCAGGAGAGGAGCGACTAATGAGGGCGAGGTGAAGGATGGCTGATTTCGGGAATTTATGGGGTTAATAAGAGGTAATGAATCGCGATCGATCATCGGGGGAGAGTATATGCAAACATCGATATATAATTTTAATGACCGAGTATTGGGATCTTGACGGGGCTTGTCGTACGAGCAGTTATGCTGTTGAAATGCTTGGCGAGGGATAAGAGTTATCGGTCGCCCGCGATGTTAGCTATGCTAAGTATTTCGAGGCGATGCTCTTTCCTTCTCTCGGCTTACTACTCTGCCTCGAGATGTCGTCATCAATCACGTCTTTTCTGTTGAAATTTAAATATCTGCATTACATGTTTAATTACAGTCGGGCATAATTAATCTACATTTTTTTTCGAAGTCAAAACCATTCGAAAATCATTCAAACCTCGCGCGACGCTTGAACAGATTTTTAATTGAAAGTATAAGATAAAGTTCAAAATCTATTGCGTTTAGTAAAATTTCAATAAGGATTGTAAAAATGATGCAATAAAATTAATAAAATTTTCAATTACTGCGATATTAATTCAATCACAAGTCATTTAATATTGTCTTAGCAAAAAATAAAAACATTATTTATACGTATACAAAATTGCCATCTCGATTTTAAATTTCAAATTCGAAATCTTATTAATATTCACGTCATTTTCCACACTCGGCTCTCGCGCGGAACGCAACAATAAAAGTAATTTTACACGACAAATCAAGCAGGCATCAAAGTCAAAACGCTACTCAATCCTTCAGCTCTCTCTCTCTCCGCGCTACTCATTTTTCACGGGCGCAGAGAGCGAGAGAGAGAAAGGTGAGTCGGGCGCCGGGGGGGCGAGAGGAGAGATCTCGGCGTGACGAGCAGCCGGGCCGTGTTGACGACGGAGGATCTTGCGTGCTAACAGCGTGCGGTCCCATCATCGTCCGGCTGCGCCTCTCTTCCACGTATGATACCGTATAATGTATCCGCCGGGGCGCCCCGAAGCGAGCGCGCGCGCGGGCCCCGTATCTATTTCAGCCGATGAATTCTTCTATTACGGCAGCGCAAGGAGGGCCCCCGCTATTAATCAGCCCCGCCGCCCGGCTGCGGAGGTGCCAGTCTGCGCTTCTCACTTTTTTTTTTCGAGAGCGCCGCTTTCGTTCTCCTGGTTCCCCGGGGGGTCTTTTGTATTTGCACTGTGGAGTTTTCTGTACGAACTCGACGGATTTTTCGAGAGGTCTTTTCTCGGGGGAGCATTGCTTTCGAGGCGCGAATCAAAAATGGTTAATGGAGGACTGAAGTGACGCTTGTTAATTTACCGAAAGATACACGTTATACTTTTTAAACGCGTTGTATGATGCTTGCTTAGCTAATATAGCCTACGCAGACTCGGGCATTCCGGCGTCCCTGAATAAAAACAGCTTCGCAGAAAAATCTGGCCTCACGCAACGGCGACTCTCCTCGTCTTAGAGCCGCGGCAAACAAGCTCGCTTATTAATCTTCCTCGGCGATTCAGCAGGTGTAGGTGTAGCTCGCGTCGCGTCCCGTTACTCTCTCTCTCTCTCTCTCAGTCCGCGAGGAGCGCCGCCGCGGATTCATTGCGAAATAATAGCCGATGCGAATTGTAATCCGCGCGATCTTTTTACGGTCCTTTTGTGCACGCGGGATCGGGAAATTGATGGCGCTGCCGCGCTGAATCGCTGATTTACGCCGAGTAATTAGCTCGACCGCCGCCGCCGCCGCCGCTTATTCATGAGCCAATTAGCCGCGGCGCGGCCGAGATCTTTTTCTTATAATGTACCGTTTCTATGATTGAATGAGAGTGTTTGCACAACGGGTAAGGAAAGTTAAGACGGTTTATTATGTCGAATTAATGGGCTTTTTACAAAACGTTCAGGGCTTAACGGCTAAATAATACTTTCGATACCACGTTATTGGATTTAACACTTTCTACGGCTGGCGTTTAAGTAATGTTTTTAATTACAAAAATAAATTACCTCTCGTGGATTAACATTTAGAATACTTTTGCTAACGCCTAGATAAGTAATTAAGTGCAATATAAAAAACTAACACATAATAAGATACAACTAAAAACGTTCACAATAGTTTAAAAAATTTTGACGATCCTTCAGCAACAAACACAAAATTTCGTCGAATGAACACTTATCTACCATACATTACATACAAAAATACTCGAACAATAAATACAATAAAAATCCTCCTCCGCGCAACTATCGCAATCTGGCAGCATGTAATAATAAGTACGAACCATCGATCAATCGATGCACCACTCGGCATCCGTACTACCTAAACTACGCCCTCTCCACGTACGGCCTGTGCTTGACCATGAAACTGAGGAAGCCGTCCACGTCGTCGAGGTCCTTGGAGTAGAATTTCACGGCGATCGACTGGCGACCGACGAACAGCGGCGTCATCGAGAACCGACAGACGGCCTCGCCGCCGACGTCCACGTTCTCCGTGAGCCGGAGCTTCAGCTGCTCCCTCAGGCCGGGACCTTCGATCAGGAATTTGCCCCGTTTCAGGGGGATCGGCAGCGGGTTCGTGAACCGCGCCGTCGCCTCGAGCAGCTCGCCCACCATCGGCTCGCTTTCCAGCTGGAAATTTGGGGATCGATTTTTTTAGTCAATATATAATAACGTTGGCGAAACGGCACCGAAAAAATTCCACCCACCTGAATCACGATGTCGGGCTTCCGGACGCGGAAGTCGTCCTGCGCAAAGTACTCGAAGTTGGTGTCCTTCACGGTCGCCAGGCAGGAGATGTTGAAGGCGCTCTGATTGAGCAGCCTGGGCCCGTACTCGTCCCAGGACACCTCGAGCTTCACCTCGTCCTTTGAGCCGGGCCTGATGAAGCGCTCGTTGTCCGAGCGCTTGACCGCGTCGCCTACGCGGCCGGTGTAGGTGACCGTTTCCACTCGCAGGATCACCGATATCTGATACGTCTCCACGTAGCTGCGGTTCGTTATTGTGAGGATGACGCTGGGGGAAAATTAAGCGAAGCAAATGTTAATTAAGAGCTTTTTGTACTGGGAACTGGATTATTCAATGTTACCTCGGGAAATATTAACAAAAAAATTGAAAATTATAAAATACAAGCTTTACCTGAATGGTTCACCAACAACGATATCGTCTCTGAGCTCGAAATTAAATATAATATCGTTGAATTCCTCGTTGAGGTAGTACCGACTGAAGAGAGACTCGCTCTGACGCAGCGCCTTCAACATGGCAGCCCGCTCTTCCTCGGATTCTAAATAAAGACGCGGAAGTATTCGTTAGGCGCCAGCGTTCAACTCGAATTTCTCGGGAGAAAAATATTTAAAAAAAACAACGTGTGTTCTTTACTCACTTTCTGGATATTTATAAGTGTGCGTAATGTCTTCGCGCTCCAAACTTCCCACTGCCTTTGTGGTGATGTTCTGCCCGACTCTAAATGAATTAAACCATTGTATGTTAAAATTGGGTGTTTATATTTATTTAAATTCGAATGCTTTGTGTAGGAACTGATTTGTATATAAAACCTTGAACGGATGAAAGTTGTCACGCAATTTTTAATAAACAAGCGACATTCAGGCGCGCTCCACACGCTCTATATAATTTTATTACACATATTAGAAATTTACTCCTTATTTATTCCTTCTTTTTTTTTTTAAACTTCATTTATCTATAATTCATTATTGCCATGCAGAATCCAATTCTAAATTTTGAGGTTGTGAATTCAAAATTAATTCGAATATTTTTTATTATATATTTTTTATATCTAAAAATCAATATTCAGTTTTAAAAATTCAAGAATTCTGACATTCGAACCAAATTGACCAATGAAATCAAGCCTTTAAATGTTTCAACATGGCCGCTCATCACTTTTTTAAAGAGGGAAAAGAGCCAAAACGAATCCTTGAAAATAATAAAAAGCGCTCACCCGTAAATGTCGGTCCTCACGAGCTTGAGCGGCTGGGACGGTCCGTTGTACCTCCAAAAAACCTTATCCGCATTGACCTCGGCGAAAACAAAGTTATTGTCGTAGGGCCGATGAATCTCGGCCCTCTTGACAGCCGCCACAGAAGCCGGACCGCAGCGATAAGCGTCTTCGCTTAATTCCTGGGGCGTGGCGTCGATCACCTGCCAGCCGTGGCAATCATCCGTCAGGTCCAATCTCTTCATCCACACCTCGTTCCAAACGTGAAAGTTCCTGCGTCGGGGCGTAATTCGATTATCAAATACCGCGAGAGGCGAAGGCGGACTAATGCGACGCGGTGCTCTTGTTTTTTTCGAGCGAGTATTATCGAGGCGTGAGCTAATAACGGGATGCAATTCGGATTCAAGAGCGTCAGTGGCGGAGACAATGGGGTGAGATCACGAGTCTTTGCTTATTATTGAGTGCTCGAGTAATTGCTGATTAATATGCGATCTGTGATCCTGTACGTCTCGGTTTACGTGACTATACTGCGATTCCGCAGTAATTAATGTTTCATTGTACTACGAATTTAATTAATAATCGTAACCGTTGAAAACGCAAGAAAATCCAGAGCGACGCATCCCTCACCATATCGAATCGCTGTTCAGCTCGTCCATGATCTTGCCGTTCTCGTCGACGAAGTAATCGACGGTGAGGCTGTTCTGGGTGTCGTGAGCGCTGGAATAGTTGGTGATGACTCGGCAGGGGATGCCGAGGGTACGGCAGACGGTGGCGAGGACGCCGGCGAACACCCAGCACTGGCCGTACTTCACCGGCTTCTTCGACTTGTAGTACTGCTGGAGGATCTTCTGCGAGCCCATCCACTGCGTCGGCGGTGTGCCGCCCCCAAAGTCCTCCGACCAGTTTCCCATCACCACTCCGTAATCGTCCGGGGAGTTTACCTTTCGAAGGAAAGTGGAAGAAACGTTTGATTTTCTTTAGAGACAAAAACACAGATTTATCATAATATACTTACAGCGGCGGACAGGATGCGAGAGACGACGACGGGGTCGTTCCTGCCGGAGACCCGCACCTTCCCGACCTCGGTCATGATGTAGAGGGCGCAGTCCAAAATGTCGCGCTCGAACTGCGAGTACTTCCAGACGGAGGGTCTCATGCGATTGCTGGTGCCCCGCCAGATCAGCCCCGTGTCGGACAGTACGTACTCCTGACGCTCCGATTCGTTACCCAAGTACACGACGTCCTCTGGCAGAAAAAAAGGAGTATAACCGGGGGTATTCAATGGAAATATTAATCCAATATCGGCCGATTAGCATAATGCGCGAGTGCGCGCATTTCCGTCTAAAGTAACTCGGCGATCTACATTTAGAACGGAGCGCGCGGAGGGCGTGAGCCTTAGCAATTATTTTATTTCTAGAGGTGAGACAAGCCGACACACTTTCTGCGCCTCGCGGTGAGGCAGAGGTGCGAGAATTTGTCGGAGATATGACGAGCGGTTTATTATGATAATGCCGGAAAATTGTAGCCTGGTTGTCATATGCGAGGGTCGAGTCTCTTTGTTGAAAACCGAGTGGAGAACTTTGTTCGAGTGGCGTACGTGTCGATCCTTCTTTCAGTGCATTGGTAACAAGTTATAAATTTCTGTTCTAGCAGTAATAAAGTGATTATATGATTCGCGAGTTTCGCTTTATGTATAGAAGAAAAGAAGTAATGTAGAATTCTATACACTTCTTTTATTTTTAAGGAATCTTATTTTACTCCTTTTGAATATATACGTATTAGACATTCGCGGATAACTATTTAAAAATACATTACAATCATGAATTATTTATTTTTTGTGTCATAAATTTCGATACCATATTCATATTTTGACTCTAAACGTAATTTTAAAGAGCTTTGCTTTGAAACTGCAACCGTATTCCCGAATGATGATGGGAAAATCCACTTTGAACAATAGTAATATTTTTCACACATTTTACCTAAAATACACTTTATCATTAACGCCGATTCTATTCATAAACTTACCTCGGCACCAAGGATTAAATATCAAGTAGAACGGATTGTCGACGGTGAAACTGACGGCACCTTCCGCGTCCCTTCTCTTTGTATCGATGTCCATCCTCCACTTTCCAATAATAGCATCCGCGGCCGGGGTAACCTTAAATCACGAATCCGCAGCTGAAACTCTCCGCGTATATACATTCCGCGCGACTCGCGGCATTGATCCGCGTCTATTTATCTTTCCAAGGGAATAATTGTATCCCGTTAAGGTTAAACTGATAAAATATTTTAAATTATGGAATGAATTAAATAATGCGATACGCGTTTTAAGCCGCTAGCACTCAAGGCAAAAAGTGAATCACGGGCTGATTCATGAAATTGTTTATTATCAACCGTTCCTAGATTTACGTGCGAATCCGTGAAATTGAATAATAATAAATTGCCGCTTCATTTTATTATTCTTTACGGCGGCGTGTGGAAGCCGCGCGGTAGAAACACTTCCGCAAAGCTCGTACTTGCCAAGGTGCATTTTCTCATATTATTAGACTTTCAAACTTGGTTAGTTGTAAGCTCTCGGCTGAAAGTTGCAGGAATTTTATGATAAAACCGCAGGATAAATAATAAAGGTAGTTTTTGAATTGGTAATTTGAAATATGTAGCTCGATTTGGTTTCTAGAAATATAAATCGCGCGCGGTTTAGTGGCTGATTAATAATTATTAAGCAGTTCATAAATCTTGGTCTCTATTTACATAACGCAAGTATTATGTACTAAAATTAAGTAGTTTTAAATAGATACTTTTAAAGAATACTTAATTCATTCTTTTGCCGGTCGTATATCATTACTGCATTGAAGCAACTAATAAAAGTGTCTTGAGAGTTTTCTTAAGTAGATATTTAAAGAAAAATGTAAGCTCTTTGTATCGCAACATTATCATTCCTTTTTTTACAAGAAACAATTTCAGTTTGTAAAATAACAACAAAATTTCAGTTATAACTTCGCGGTAAATAAGAATCAACGATAAACATAAAAATTACCCCTAAAAAAAAATAAATTTTAATACCTCTCTTCTTACCAAAAATTTTCCCTCAAAATAACCCCCGCAGAAACACTACCCACCTTGATCTTGAGCGAATTCTCGGCGTAGGCCTCGACGACCGCCTGCCAAGCTCCCTCGGATACTTCGCCGGGGTGCAGCACGGGGCAGGCGACGAGGGTCCCGTGTCCGTACATCGGCCTCTTGACCCCGTCGACCGTGAAGACAATGGACATGCCGTCGATCGCCGGATCGTAGTTCCTCGACAGGCTGAGAACGAGGACGAAGGGCTGTCCGCGGCGCGCGACCAGTCTCGCCTTGCCATCCTCGCGGTTCATCAATTCATATCGGTCCGTTCGATGGTCGTCCCCGTTGTCGTCCAGGCGGAAGTCCACGTGCACGACCGAGAGCACCGATCGGCTGTAGTTCTCCCCTGGAAGAAAGGCGGCGAGCGAATTAAGAGGTGCTAATATACATTGATCGCGCATTGCTGTGCTTCGTGTGGGATATCGAGTGCCGCGGAGATGTTAATGAACGGCGATTGAGTTTAGTTTCTTTGGGATTATTTATAGCTGATTTATCGGCCTCTGACAATGATATACGCTTTGCAAAGTGATTTCGTTCGGCGTACATAGTTTAATAGACTATAAAGCGTTGTGAAATATCATCGATCATTGAGAGTCGAAAGAATTTATATATAAGGTTTAACGGGATATTAAACAAATGAATGTGTAATAAAATTCTTCGATGATGTAATTGATTATTTAGCGGTGAGTTACGAGGTGAATATTGATGTTTAACGAGTGCCAATGCAACTTGTGCAAACGGTAAGAGTAATGTTTAGTGTGCACTAAATTGTGTGTATGAAACGATAGTTTTAACACTCGAATTCGCCGCGCGAAGAAGAGTTTAAAGAAGGTGATGAAGGCATTTACACTGATCGACCATTTCTCCTTGAATGAACTTACTAAAAAGGATTTTTTGTGTTTTTATACCGTTTCGCTATGCGCTGATAATGAATTATTCAAGGATGAATTATACGTAACTGTCTAAGAAAATATATTGCAATGATGCCGATAGCTTATACTATTTTTGAATCTTACATTGAAAATTTCATGAAACTACGGCTCCCCGACAATGGCGCTTCGAAGAAAGAAGTGATTTAGACCCTCGTTTTTATCATTTTTATTACAATTTTCTCCCGTAATCTCAAAAAAAAAAAACCCCACCGATCGCCGTAAACAAAACCGCCGATCCTCGGCCGAAATCGGAAAACCCGTCGATCGGATCAGCGAAAATCGTCGACTAATCTCCCCCCATCAAACAGAAATTACTCACTTAGCGTAATCGCTTTCAACGCCCGATAGCATCCAGGAAAAAAAAAAACTGGCGGGTAAATTGCACAAGCGCGGAGATAAAGAAAAAGAAGCCGCTAAAAAAAAAGAGACTCACAATGGAACCTGTAGGGGAAAGGCTTCCGCCTACGATCGTTGAAGACGCGATAGCGATCGTAGAATCGGTAGAACATCCTTGACGCTTCGCCCACCGCTCCGACAGGTTCGAAAATCGCGCGTGGCGCGCGCACCTTTGAAACTGCGCCGAGCGCCAAGCTCGAATCTCCTATATCCCTTTTTCCGTCTCGGAAAAACCTGCGCGCAAGAGCGGCTCGCTTTTTTCTCTCTCTCTCTCTCTCTCTCTCTTTCTCGGTCGCCTAGCCGAGTGGGGAGAGCCAGAGAGTAACGCATTCAAGGCTCGCCGATGGAACCATACATGGGTTCGCCGTTTAAGTCATGCACAGCCTGCAGTTACTGGTGGGAGATTCTGTCACCCACTTCGCGCGGAGCGTCCGATGAATCTTGGGATTTAGTTTTTCGAGTGGAGTTTATGTCATTCGCCGAAAAGGAAAAGAATGAATAAGAACGACGTGCGTGCGGAAATTACGCGCCGCGGAGGCTCGGAAATGATGAATGGCCTGGTGTGAATTATGATTTTTGCGCCGCCGGATATGCGGTTTACTCTTTTTTTGAGAAGTACGTATTTGATTTATAATATGGGTTTATTGTCGTACGTCAGTTTTCTGTGAAGAAAGCTTTTATTAGGTATTTTGAGAAAAACTACAGCGGTGGGTGGAAAAACTGGGAAGATAATGGAGGATTATTAATTTAAATGCAAAGCTGCGCTTATTTCGAAACCGTAAGATTTTATATCTTTTTAAAAATAAGCACTCGCTCTGATCTATAAATCGTCATGCATTATTTATAGCATACGTAATTTGCGCGTGAACTATAGTTTTTGATTTCCAACTTTAGTTTAGCAAAAAGTTCAAAGTGGCAGTTGTTTCTGCCGAGAGCGACGAAGTTTACTAATTTTATGCGTGTCACCGCTTGAGCATTGCGTCTAACGAATGACTCAACATTAATTCCTCGAACATTTGATCAAATAACTAATGCGAAAACTGCATTTATGGAAATCCACCTACTATTTATAGAGGCCGCTTTATTTAAGAGTATTCTAATGATGGCTCCGCCGCTATTACAAAACGTAATTACGAGGCGCTGGGAATGATTAGTCTTGATTTAAATCTAATGAAGCTCCTTGCCCACGACGAATCGTAATTGAGAAAATTAGTCTGAGAAAGGCCCGAGCTTATTAAAGTAAAATCTGTCATCGTCGATCGGCTTATTTTATTCGAAAAATAATAATGCAACGAGGCAATAAAATCACTCGGCAATGCAATGATCGGGAGCCAAAATTGCCCGTAATTTAATGAAGCAGCTCGTTATCTTCGTCATCCCGCGACAACGCCCTTAAACTTCTATTTTTAAAGCTTCGAATTAGCCAAGAGCCGCGGAAACTCGCGCGGAATGTTGCACGCACTAAAGCTTTAATTGCCACCCGCGATAATGAAGTAACTTTTAATGATCTGGAAAAGTATTTTAAGTGAATATCTTAATAAACTGCCTCCGGGGTAGTAAATCTCGCGATCCAAGCAGTCCGGGAGAACCGAATGCGCGGAAGGACTATAAACAGGCATCATAAAACACGCAAAGTGGCGTGTGTTTATCATGTCGAATTAACAGCTGACTTGGATACTAATATTTGAATAACAAAGTGCTCGAGTCGGCAGTTTTTTTTTGTTCGGCACATCATTTTCAGTCTAGTCAAGTATCAAATTGGAGGAGGTGCAGTGGGATAAAAAAACTTGTAGCGCCGAGAATAAATACTAAGCAGGTTCAAATGCTTTGCGAAGGTCTGAAAAATGTTTTATAATTTATTCTTGCCGGTTGGCGTATATAATTGTAACAGGAAACATAAACTAATTTAATTATTTTAGCTCGACGTTCATTTATATAGCTGTTACATTTTTCTGAAAATTCCTCAAATCTTCTTACAACGTATCTTCTTAAATTAACTCTATCTAATTGATGTCCCTACTACTAAATCTTCCCAAGCGAATCATGTTAATAGACATAATAATAACTGAACCATCTTGTATACAAAACATAAAATACTGTCTCCAATAAATCTATTTTGACTGCAACCACTTCGTCTTGCTAATGTTTCAAAAGCAGGCATCCCCGACCTCCCCGTCAAACGAGCTCGAACAGTTTAGCAGCTAAATCACGCGCCGGGAACTGGGTTACAGTTCCGATTTCCGATTTTGGATGGGGCCAGAGTCGGGTGATATCACCCGCTGCTGGGCCGCCGCGGTTGCGCAAGGCACTTTCATTCACCGCGCGCGGCTAAATATACGCGATCGTTCACAATGAAAAGAATAAAAAAAAAAAAAGAGCGAGAGTAAGTATGGTCGTGCATCGCTGAAGCTGCGCCTTCGCATCGGAGTCAAGGTCCTCTGCGACGCCGCGGAAGCTCGACTCGCGTCGAGACGAGGTGAGGTTCTGCGCTGACCCTTTGCTTCTTCTTGCGGTTTAATGAGATTTAACGAGCTTTTGCCCGATGGATTTTTGTTTACGTTCGGCTTGAGGGATTTATTGGATTTATTGGAAGTGTAATTAAGGAGATTTTGTAGGGAATTTTAATATCTTTTGATTTCTTGATTAAAATGTTTCGTAATATTTTAGTGTATTAATACGTTTTGAATGGATTTCAAAATATATTATTTTTGACAAATCGTCGTGGATCGCGAGAATTAATTTCCCCGTCACGCATAATAATTATTTTCACATAATATTTCAGTAAAAATGTGTATTTATAATAAAACTACAAACAATATTATCATTGTGTGTCAAACAAATTTTCTTAATTTATAGTTAAAATGCTACTACTTTGAATAATATCATATTTTTGCACAAGTCGATAAAATATCATTTTCATTCGTTTTCGTTTCATTATGAATTTTGAAATAAGGAACTCGTCGCACCAAGCCCAACTAAAATTAAACGCGGAACTCAAAAGATGGAGTTGTGCGAACAAACGTTGTCAATAAGCAAACGGTATGTAGTTTTTGGCAAATATTAATCCTCATTATAAATAGCAATCGACAAGTCCTCCAACAAGAATCACTAATATTAATAGCCCCCTCCGCAATCATCATCATCGCGACCCAATAAAAAGGCGCCAATCGAAATTCTCCAAAGTTTATTTTCGCGCCGCCTTTGTTACACCAAAAGCAAACAAGCACTATTTCCAGAATGTTGGCCCACCGAGTTCCGCCGTCCAAGAGGCCCGCCACTTATTCTATTTCCGATCGAAGCGATATGGGTTTACAAACGTACACACCGACGATGCCAGTCGGGCGCATCCCAAAAATTACAGCGACGCCCATAAAAATACCTGGCAATTTTTTTTTTCCCTCCCCCCCACCCGGCTAATAATACGGGGGATTAATTTAGACGCGCGCGCTGCCCGCACGGGGAGGTGGAGGGTAATCGAAAGCAAAGCTTTGCCTTTACGTCCGTCATGAATTAAAGCGCGCGCCGAGAGATCGGTTTTACGCGTTCGGGTGTATAATGTAATTATTAATAGCGTAGGCATCGAGCCGCCGTGTTATGTCAGCGCTTTGATAAAATTTCGTGATGAAGAGGGACGTTTATGCGAGATTTGTCAGGCGAGCTAATGGGATTCGGTCATGTTTTTATGTCGGAGGAGAGTAATTTATAGGTGAAGTTCGTGTTTTCTTTTCTTCTGGTTTTGTGAATGAGCTACTTTGTATACCTCATTTTAGAAGATTACGCACGAAATTATTTAATACTCCGTGATGGAAAGAAGCTTCTGCGGAAAGATTCGCGCTTAGTTTTTGAGCTTACGTAAGATTACTTTTAAATTTCTAGGAGAAAAATTGAAAAATTCGTTGAGATTTTATTACCTTTTCAAGTACGATTTTCTGATTCAATAAAGCTCCTTCCCTTCAATGTAACTTTATTTATCTTTCTCGGAAAACATTTTTGAAGTCATTGAGAATTTAACAGCTTGCGAGAACGTGCCTCGTGTGCGTAAGACAAAAAAAAAAGAACGTAAGCTCAGCCTTTTTTTTTAAATGGTTCTAATAAAAAAAGTGTCCAGCAATTATTTCGAGCGCATTTAACTTCGAGGATACGCGCGAAGGTGTGCTTCGGCGAAGGGTCAAAGAGGCTACAAAGGAAACCGAGCCGCTGCACTGTAAAATTTTATATCTCATTTGCATTCTTACCTTGGCGGTAATAAGGCAATTATTCGTATAAGGGAGTGACACTTGTATTTGACGATTTCCTTGTTATGCGGGAACGCCGCTGTACAAACGGTGTTTTAAAAGTAGAGCAACGGGCCGACCGATAAGATTATGGTAAAAATTCCGTGTTGGAATTCTTGTTAGATTGATGTTTTTTTTTGATCGAAGATTGCCTTCATTGATGTAAATCAAGTAGGCAATCGGAGTTTTATTAAATTTAAGATTGAATGACAGAGAGTCAGGATGAAATGTAATGAAGGCTCGGCAGGTGCCTGCAGTTTCTTCGAGGCGCCTTAAAAATAGTGTTGTTCTCTGTAATGTCATGCTTTCTTGTAAAACTATACATAGTAAGTTACGAAATTCAATCGGCGCGTCACCTTGAATCGAACCTAATTCCTCTACTCCAGCGTCTCTTTTACAACACTCGATCCTGACTATTATACGTCTACGTAAATTAAAAAATCAATCAATCGACAACAAAACCCTCCACTTTTAACAAGTAAAAAACTAAAAAATAAACCCTAAATCGCACGGAAAATGAAAATCGCTCAACCGACCTCCCGGTCTACCGAAACGTCACGCAGTCCCGCGCGAATTCTAAAATCATCCGAAAAACTTCGTTACCCGCAAACTCTTCCCCTCGAGCTCACATATATCCCTCTCATCCTCTCGATTCTAAATCCGCAATGTTTACACTTGCATCACTCATCGACTCACCATAAATAGTAACCTCGGGCGGCTTGGGCAGGCACTCGGCTCTGTTGCAACTCGGCACGATGTTCCTATTGCCCCTGGAAGGCTGGAAGAGGCGCTTGAATAGCAGCCTGCAGGACGAGCAGCAGTTGCCCATCGCTGCTTCGCATGTCGCGCGGTGGCTCCGCGGAATCAAAAAAATAAAAAGGGAAGCGAGAGAGTCGCGCGAGCCAGCCGGTGGTACACTACGGACTATCGATACACATAATAGACAAGCCGCCGAGAACCGCCGCCGCCGCCGTGCCCGCCCATGAGCATCTTATTTGGCGCAACCGTGACGTTCGCGAGAGAGAGAGAGAGAGTGGAGTAGGAGATCTGGTGCACGAAGGTTTTCGAGCTTGAGATCTGCCAGATGAGAGATGCACTCTGGAGGCTTTGCCGATTGCGCTGAGCTTTCGTGGCTGCTTTTTTAATGGCTGTCTGCGATTCTGAGAAAGTGTTGCTGTTATATTGTTCTTGGTTTGAGATGAGTGCTTTTTATTGGCAGTGAGGATGGGATTTTTTATAGCTTCTTTAATTTGTAAAGTGATTTTTGGTTGTTGGGTGAACGGTTTTAATGAAAGATGTCAATGTGCTGAGATCGGTTGCGTTTATTGCTTCAAATAGTATATTAACATTTAAAATTTATTTAATTTAGAATTATTCTATTTTCGGTATAAAAATTAGTATCTAAATTAATGTGAATAGAATTTACAACTCTTGATATCAATTATCTTCAATTTATCTGACTATAATCGGGTGTTAAAAGTTCAATTGAGAGAAGCGTAACGAAAGCGTCATTATGCTACCACGTAATGTTCATACATCATTAACTCTTCAGCTAACTTTTACGGTAACTTCTTTATGTAAACCTTTATTTAAAAATATGTCAAAACAAATCTGTCATTACAGAAAATTTCAAAAGTTAAGTGCATACAATGCATATAATCAGAAAGTGATTGAATTTCAGTTACATCACCCAAATAAATCGGTGCAATCATTACATCGTTCTACAGCTTTTTATGAAAGAGCTAATTCACTAATTACGTTCGCGAAGGATTAAACCTAAAAAAATTATTTGCATTCAAAAGACAGGATACGAGATAATCTGAAAGGCGTGTCAGTGGTTTTAAGAAATTTTTTTGTACTCTCTACATTTTCTGAATCGTAGGCGCGTCATTTACCTTGACTCAATCTGTCGAAAATGGGTTTTTAGGAAATTTTGTTATCTCGGTGGATTTTGTCGGCGTCAGAATAGATGAAGTTGAGCAAGTACAAACAATGTGACTACAATTTAGATTTGTTATTTCAAAAAATAAAAATACAAATCGTAATACTTTTGAATTCATAATAATTACTGCTGTGAAAATAAAAGAAAAGAATGGTGATTTATTGAGAATGAAATTTACATATGCAAATATTTAAAATACTATTTGTATTAAACAATTTGCAATGTTTTAAAATATAAAAGAATTTCTATTTATTTTCTCAAAAATAATGATAGCATGTTTTATATAAATTCACGTTAAATATAACAAAAAGATATTTTTTCAATAATATTCCTAAAATTTTTTTCAGTGATTTTAGAAAAAATATTTTTAATTTTATCTCTTTATAATAAGTATATTATGAAATAATTTGATACATAAAGTACTTATTATATGTTGTTTGACTAATATTAATTTATTGAAAAATTTGGCTTTATATTTCTCACAGAAATATATTGCAGTTCAATAGAACTTAAAAGATAGATAATTTACAAGTATCTCATACAAAAACAATTAATTAAATAAACATGATGTAATCAATTTATACTTTATATCCAGGTGGCATAAGTTCTTCTGCTTGGGAGCTGTTGATCACTACATTCTCAAATTCTCTATTATCTTCTAAAATGATAACAGATCTTGGGAAATCTTTTAACTGAATAAACAAATATCTGTACATCCACTCTCCATTAAGATCCTGCAAATAAATAAATTAAAATTTTAACTATCGTACTTGTACTTTTTCTTAATGTAAGAAAATAAAGTTAACTTACTTCTTGCATTTCCAAATGAACAGTTCCTTGTTTACGCGATCCTTGAATATAAAATTTCATCCTCATGCGGTTAACTCCATTTGTTTGGTAGATAGTATGACTAAAATTATACGTTAATTAAAGTTAAAATGAATGCAGTAAAAATTTATTCTGCTTTTTATTCGAATATTAAATTATACCTAACGTGGCCTCTTCGACCCCTTCTAGTTTCTTCACCAAAGGCTTTAATTGGTAATCCAAGAGCATCCACAACTTTTGGATCATTTGTACACCTCTCAAGTGTTCTACTGTATACACTATTTGGGCTCTTACTAGAGAATAATTCTCTCAAAATTGCATAAAACATAATGCCAGTTACACCGATACCAGCAACAATAACTGCTAGATACCAAGCAGATTTTGTGTTTTCTTTAACTGAAAAATAATTCAATTGAAGTAATTATTTCTTTAGGTATAATATGTAAAAATTTATGCTGCAAAATTAATAGAAAGGAAATTTACCTACTTCCGTAAAACCCACTTGCACCTGACCTCCAGATTCTGAATGTTCAGATTTTGTGATAGATTTTTGGTCTGCATAATTGGCTTGACGTATGCTTAATGGAAAATAAAAGTTTGTTTTTACTGAGGTTATTGGCAAAATACTTGGTAGCAGGTGTCTTCGACGGATAAAATAAATTACTGCCCTTGAAGATGCCATTCTAAAGAGAAGTGAAAAATTTAATTTGAATTCATAAACACGATTTCATTTATTTAAAAATGTGTATTAATTGTAACTACATATACCTTTCGCTTTACAGTATTTTGAAATAAAAAAACTATTTACTTTTTGATATAAAATATCGTAACTTAAAAGGCACAAATAAGATAAGTTTAAAAATCTATGAATACTAATAATCTAACACATGTTTACTTAAAAATGAATAAAACAATAATATAGAATGCATCATATCTGCCGACCAGCAGTAAATTTATATATATATGTATATATATAATTTATTCTCATTCTCAGTCTCAGTCTCAGTCTCAGTCCATAAAACAGTTTCAAGTCAGCTGATTTTCGTTGCGAAGAAATTACAAGTACGGCGGCGCGATATACAAATTACACACATTTTTAAAATTTTTTTTGTTAAAAAATTATCATTAAAACTGAAAATTGCTGTACAAGTGCACAAAATCTAACATTTCATTTATTAAAGTAAAGTTGAAGTAAAAGCGCGAAATCAGTTGGTATCCTAACGGATCCTGCGCAAAACAGATAGAAAAGGAAGTTACATCACTGATGCAATAAAAACCACCAAAATCACAAAGCAAACAATACGCATTTGGAGATTGTCAAAAAACCTCCAAGCTATCTGAAATTTTTAATTGAAGAAATAGAATAACAGTACCATGAACCTTGAATTCTGATAAAAAATCACTTCAATGATTCATCATCAGATGTGTAGTCAGTGGACAATGCGAGAACGGCAAAAAGTCAAGCTTGAAATGGTAATCACCACGGAATGACTGTCCAAACACAATGCCAGATTCTAGGCATATACCTCGAGCTTAGGTTGATAAGCCGACAGTTTAGCAGCTGAAGATTCCAAGGTCGCCGGAGAATGATCAAATTAAGCAAAGTGGAGTCAATATGACGAGTGTAGGTGATATAACCTAGATTGGAACTTCGTCTTCTGTAGTTTTTCTCACTTCCTGGCACAAAGAAGCACAATTAAATTTCTTCACTACTAGATTCTACATACCTTTGATTGGAAACCAGAATTTCTTCAACAATGGAAACTTACGAAGAGCTGACACTCCAGGATGTGGCTGGGTGGGGTGCCTCCCTGGCTATGATCTTTGGAGGAATTGTACCTTTTATTCCACAGTACAGAGAAATCAAGAAAAAAGAAGACACGGAAGGCTTTTCCCTTTATGTTTGCCTTGCTTTATTGATTGCAAATACCTTAAGGATACTCTTTTGGTAAGCTTTTTACATGTACTATTTTAGGCACTGTAGACATAAATTATTAATATTTTGACTTACTTCTCAGGTTTGGAAGGCATTATGAATTACCATTACTACTTCAAAGTATTTTTATGATAGCTACTATGTTGTTCATGATTAGAGTATGCATCAATATTAGAAATAAACACCAAATAACAAAGCAAAAGGATAGAGTATTCACAGGTATGTTATCACTTAATTGAATTTTTTATTTTTTGTTTAATGAGTTATTTAGGATTCAGCTTTACTAATTTATTATTTTTATAATATTAAATTAGTAAAGCAAGTTTTTATAATTAGAATTTTATTTTTTTATTTAGTAGTAAGTTGATTTTTTGTTTCTTTTGGTTTTGGTTTGATAATGGATTTAAAAAGATTTCGACACTAAATTCTTTTGGAAATGGACAGACTTCCAGTCATATATAGACTTTATGTTACTCTTCGCATTTATTGGAGCTGTTATGATGTACCTTTTAATAGAGGTTACAATCTTTGTGGAGTTGATTGGACTATTTGCTTTATTAACTGAAGCAATGCTTGGGCTTCCTCAATTTATTAGAAATTTCTGTAATAAATCTACAGAAGGAATGAGGTAAAAATTTAAATATTTAAATACTTAATACTTATTTTTTAACAATACATTTAAAAGGATTTTATTTTATTTTAGTATTGCTATGGTAGCCATGTGGACGATGGGAGATACCTTCAAAACTTGTTATTTTATACAACGAAAAGCACCTGTTCAATTTGAAATTTGTGGAGTACTTCAAATTTGTATAGATTTGGCAATACTTCTTCAAGTTTATCTTTACAGGAATAATATTCCAGTAATTAGAACAACTGCTAGAGTAGACTAAAAATTTTATTAGTTTGATACAATTATATATCATTTAAAAATATTGTACATATATTTTAAGTTCAATTAGTTTTATATGAACATTTAAACGTCATTTGTAAGGTTGAAGGAGGATATATTTTTGTACAGCCATTGAATTCAGTTTTTTTAAAGACTTTTATTATCTATAATAGTATTTTTATCTTTGATATAATCATACCGTAATTTGTACATGAATCTTTCTAGTCTTTGTAATGAGAAAAACGATTGATTTATACAACTTAATTTATAATTTAAACTAATGACATGTTTTTAAATGTATTTACTTAAATCAAAGGATTTATAAAAAATATGTGACTTGAATATCACGTTAATTTGAGCTTCTCTTCTTGTGCCAACAGTTGGTTCTTAATCTTCTGCAATAGTTCCTTTTTGACAACATCTGGTACTCTACTTCTTGCTCTTTGTGTCACCATTGCTAAAAGAGCATCATAAGTGATATCTTGACCATTTTCCTTAATTATTTCCTTACAGATCAATTTTACTTCATCTCGCCATCCACATTCTACTAATCTGCGTCTTAATAATTCTTTTAATCTGAAAAAAATATAAAGTTATTTTTTAATGGAAAAAAATATATATTTAATCAAAAAAAAGCTTAGAAAGTACTCTTGTTAATCAAATTTTGCATGTTTCAATACGTACAAAGTTAAGAAATCAACTTTAGAAATTATTGTAGAAATAAGATTATTGCCTTAAAATATACAAATAAATGCATTAATTTAAGAGTTACTGTTATTATTTATTCATGAGACTCATTCTTAATAACTATCAAAAAATGTGAAATAAAGTCAACAATATAGGGTATTGTATTAGTATGTGATCAGTGAAGACACCAGTTAATGTCCACTGACTATAATAGTGTGAAAAATTAACTTGTACGTGTTTTATTCCTCTGTTACATCCTAAGAATTTATATATTTATTCAGAAGTTAAAGATTTAATATCTCATAAACTTTTAAATTGTTATGTATTCATTAGTAATTTAATGCAAACTGTATGAAAGATGTACTTTAATTTGTTCATTTTACACTTTGAACGTGTTACAGATTTTTCAGACTCTAGAATTAGAAATTCACCTCTGTTAAGAAGTTTAAGTATCAATTAGCAGTATTTTCATATTAGTTTTCTTATAAATTTAAAAATATTATAATAAAATGTTTATAGTTTGAAAAAAGCTTAATCAGTTATTTATTTTTAGAGTAACCCTAAGTATTTCTTAAAGTTGTAAAAAAAAAAAAAAAAAAAATAAACAATACTAACCCATCACGATCGCCAGCTTTAACTAATGTTTGATGAGGTGAAGTCTTCATTTTAAATAAAAATTGCACTGTAGTTAAAACGAGAACTTTTTAATGCTCTTAATTGAGTATTCTAGAATACTTTCATTAGTACACAAGTGTACTTTCTTCACCAATATCACTTAGAGAGTGACGCTTAGCTATTATGGATACAAGAGGAAACCATAATGCATTACACAACGCATGCGCATTGGTAATTTGGTAAATGTTTTCAACTGGAATGATGCTACACTCGTCGACTCGACTACGATTGTAAATGCAACATGTACCTGAGACTAATTCGATCGCAGCGCTGTACACGTGGTCGATTTGCGAAGCTTAAGGGTTTAATTGTAATAACTTTATAACCCTAATTGTAATGCCATATACCAAAACCATTCAAACATTGAAATTTGAGACCCTCCCCCACCACCGGAGTTTCCAGACCTGCATAATGTAGTAAGATTGTGAACCTGGCTGTGCAATGCTCCATCGTATATAGTTTAGTTCAAAAGAAACTTATTTACTGGCAGTAAGACGAGTAGGTAACTGTTTTTTGAATTAATTGGAATACGCATGCGCACAATCTTTCAGAAATCGTCGTCTGTTTACACATACCTGACAAGCACAGTGGACTTGTGTGTGCGCGCGGATACCTGGTGTCAACGATGACAAATGCTCCAGAAAGATTAGAGGCATAATGGAACCCCAAAATGATTTCGGAGAAGCGAAGGGGATTTGTCATATGATCTAGTGACGTTTAAGGATTCACGCGAATCGTTTTTGTACCTTACCTCGATCGCGGACTACTAATTTACGCGCTATGGGGACTGAGGATGATGTTTGCTGGTATCATGGAAATCTGTCTAGAGAAGACGCAGAAAATCTTCTTCAAGAGGGTGAGTATTAACTTGAGAATGATTTTACAATTGAAGGGCTTTAAGGGGTGATTTGTACAGGGAAAGTGATTTATTTCATGGGAATTTGTTTGTTTCAGATGGAAGAGAGAATGGGACTTTCCTAGTTAGAGAAAGCAGCTCTTCTTTGGGAGATTATGTACTTTCCGTACTCTATGAAGGGGAAGTTGTACATTACCAAATTAGGAAACATGGCGAGGACGCATTTTTTTCTATAGGTAAGTTTTTATAGATTTGTTGTTGTTTCTTTGTTTTACTATTTAATTCAAAATAAAATTTTAGACGATGAAACAACTGTGCATGGATTAGACACTCTTATTGAATACTATCAGGAAGACAATCATGGACTTGTTACCACACTACAAACACCTATTAGAGGTCTATCTCCTCCACATGACACAAGGAGACACGGGAGAATGAACTTGTTGCACAGGGCCACAATTCAAGTAAACCTTCACTTTAAAAAAAAAACAAGCTATTTATAAAAATTTTGTTTAATATCTAACTTAATTATTTTATTTGATTATTTTCAGAGAAATTATACCATAGTGTCTGAACTTTTGAAATGTGGCTATAGAAGTTTAGATGCTAAAAACCAACATGGTCAAACAGCTGTGCATTTAGCTGCTAAAGATGGTGCAGATGAAATATTGACCAAACTCATTCAAAGTAATGCCAGTGTTAACTGCAGAGACACAGCTGGCTACACTCCTTTGCATGTAAGTTTAGCCTTAAATTTACATTTTTGATTATAATTATAATTTCTTTGAATGACAAAAATAACCTTTCCTGTTTGTTTAAAAAGCTTGAAATAACAGGATAAAAGTAAACCAGGTAAAATTTAATATGAAAATATTTTTAAGTGTTTAATATTGTTTGGAGATTTATTTTAAATTTATAGTATTTGCATAAAGCATTTTTGAAGTATTATTTTAATAATTTAAATTGTTTTAAATTATTTTTTGCAATTCAATTGATTGAAATTAAATTAATGTATTTCAATATGATTTTAGTATGCTTGTCAAAGCAATTTGCCAAACACTGTACAAATATTAATAGCTGGACGTGCAAATATTCAAGCTCGTCACACAGAAACTGGTAAGAAAAATCATTCATTTATTGTTCTTTGTATTTATTTTATGTTACAATCTAAGTATGAACATTTTTTTAGGAATGGTTCCATTACATGAAGCAGCAAGCAGAGGACATAAAGAAGTGATTGAAATATTACTTAAAGCAAACGCACCTGTAAATCCAAGAACATTAGCTGATGATGTTCCTGCAGATCTTGCAAAACGGAATGGCCATACAGAATGCGAACAAATTTTGCGTGGTTACACTAAATCAACAAAAGAAAAGTTAAGTGATTGGTATCACGGCACATTAGACAGAACAGAAGCAATTAATCTTCTACATAAAACTGGAGATCTCGATGGATCGTTTTTAGTCCGTCTTAGTGAAAGACACGATGGAATTCGGGTATTAACAGTTATGTATAATAAGCAAACTTATCACTTTCAAATACAAAAAAAGGTAAGCGTACAATTAAAAGAAATCTCATAATACCGTTTTAATTTACCAAATTAATGATTTATATTTTTCAGAAAAATTTCCTATTTATCGACAATGGGCCATTTTTACCTTCACTAGAACACGTGATAGAGCACTATAGATGTATGCCAGACGGACTTCCAGGACCTTTAGTGCACCCAATTGCACCTGTGCCTAAGCCTCCTATACCTGAAATGCCTCCATCAATATTTAATGGGGTAAGATTACAATGATAACTTAATTTAATGAATTTAATGCACAATGATGCAGCAATGATAAAAAAATTTCACGTTAATAGGATACCCTAAGGAAAAAGAAAATGCCCATTCCTAAAAGTTTTCCTGAGCCATTAGAGTCGCCATATTTACAACCAACTAGTTCTAATAGAATAGATAATAGTCCCAATAATCAGAACAATGACAATGATCTTCATAGTGCAGTTCCTGTCATGATTGAAAATGATAATGAAACAGTGCCTCTTACTCAAGGTAAATTTTCTAAAGAAATAAACGTTTCTTTTTATAACATACATCAAATTAACACAATTATTGTTACTTTTTGTTGCATTTTATTAGTTTTTATACCAGGTGAGAATATAATTCTTGGAGAAGTATTAGGAGAAGGAGAATTTGGAGCGGTCTATGAAGGGCTTTATGATTCACCTTCTGGAGTTCAAGAACCCGTAGCAATAAAAATGTTGCGAGATACACATAATATTGCTACGCGCGAAGAATTTTTGCGAGAAGCGCGATTGATGGTGACTTTCAATCATCATTGTATTGTTAAGCTTATTGGATTCTCAGAAGGCCCACCACTATTAATGGTATTAAAGTGATTTGAAATAAACGTTATGTTTTAAATATTTCTAAAAATAAGTTTTGAATTTTCTAGGTACAAGAATTAGTATCACTCGGGTCTATGTTAGCTTATCTTTTAGAATTTCCTGATAGAATTAGTCCTAATTATGAGCTTAAAATTTGGGCTTCCCAGATTGCTTGCGGTAAGTACTTAGTTTGAAGTATTATAGATTACTTTTAGAAATCGCACTAATTTTACATTTTATTTGAATTTTATAGGTATGAAGTATTTAGAAGAAATAAGACTTGTGCATCGAGATTTAGCTGCCAGAAATATTCTATTAGCCTCAAGGCATCAAGCTAAAATAAGCGACTTCGGTCTTTCAAGAACATTTGGTTCAAACGATTACTATAAAGCTACTGCAGGAGGAAAATGGCCAATAAAATGGTTGGCATAAGTGCATATCGATGCTGTGCAGTTTCAAACTTTTACTAATAATAGATTGTATTAATAGGTATGCTCCAGAGTCTTACAACTTTGGTACCTTTTCGCATGCCAGCGACGTATGGAGTTTCGGAGTAACATTGTGGGAAATGTTTTCTTATGGAGAACAACCTTACGGAAACAGACGTGGTGCTGAAGTAAGAACAATCAAGTTTTTTTTTTTTAAATTCGGTCAAAAATATAAAATTTTTAAGATAATTATTTTAACAGAGTACTAAGAAATATTTGACTTATTAAACATTTACTTTTTTACAAAGGTGATAGAACTTGTAGAAAAGGGTGAGAGGCTTGGCCAGCCAGAAAAGTGTCCGGATCACGTGTATCAAGTAATGCAAAAGTGTTGGTCTTATGCAGCATCTGACCGCCCCACCTTTCAAGAATTGCTCGATATTTTTAGTAGTGATCCAGAATACGCGAACATCCGAGAACTCGTGTCAGCTGTCGATATCAGCTGATGATTCACTAGCAATTGTATGCAACCTGTTATTGATTTTTTAGCAAAGCATTTTAAAAATGTACTGATTAAATTTATACGCTTTGATCTTTTACATAATTTTAAGATTTTTTTATGATGAATGTTTATATATCATTTTAGAAAATTTTGTAATAAATCATGTAAAATATGTATGTATTATTAAAACAACGAATTTTTAAGCTAGGTTTTTTATAAGGATAAGATAAGAAATAAAGACGCTATTTTGAAAAGAACCGATGAAAATTTATTATCACTATTATCTGGTTGTACAATTAACGTGACACATGAGAGAAATTCACTCATTTTTTTTATTTCGTCACGCTTTGAAATGCCATCACTCCAACAAAAAATGTTAGCCATATATTTTATTGTAATGTAAAGAACTAAGGACGCTTATTGGTTTCCTAATATTGAAGCATATAATTGGGAATAAAATTATTGTTTTAACACTGATCTGCAGTAGACTTAAACTAGACTATTATACCGAATTCTTTGGAATTTCAAACAAGAAATTAAAATACAGTTTTTAACATCAAAGTCCACGCAATAACAATAACAGTTAAATTTGCTTTATATAAAATTGAATTATCGGTCATAGTCCAATATAATGTCATGTCGCGTCACCGCTGCTACGTGGAATGCTTATTAATTCTTTCTAAAAGTTCTAATTTTTTTAATAAAACATGAAACTTTATAAAATATACAAATTACTTAAAAAAAGAACTAACTTTAACGAGGACGTCTAGAGCATCACAACATTCTGTTAATTGATACTCAATTACGCAATTTATGTTAATTTTGTTTGAATACTTAAAGTCTAAACATCAATATGAATTGAAATTGAACAATAAGTTTTCAGTGAATGATTCTAAATTTCCTTTTTCTAAGAAGATATTTAATTGTGTTGGAAAGAATGTTCAATAGTTCTGAATGTTCTTCTTTTTTTTAATATTTTTGTTCTTGAATTATTATAAAATCAAGCGTCAGTGGCGCGAAATGCTTCTACTGCTTCTCAAAAGGCAAAGTTATTTCACCAACTACAATTTTACTGTAAATCTTTGTCTTATTTACAAAATATATACAAGACAGAAAAAAGGTGTAGGAATTGACGCTTTCATACCAAACCAATTTTATTTTAT
Organism: Ormyrus pomaceus; assembly: GCA_900474385.1. Lineage (NCBI taxonomy): Eukaryota > Metazoa > Arthropoda > Insecta > Hymenoptera > Ormyridae > Ormyrus > Ormyrus pomaceus. Next base: position 89,421 of record UCOM01000157.1, read on the forward strand.
TCTATTTTCTGATTTAGTAGTTGGTCTTTTAGCGTCTGCCTGTGATGTAATCTTTTTCTTATTATTCTTTTCGGCTCTTAAATCTATTTAAATCAGCAACTTTTCCAATTCAAATTTATAAAAGAATTTTAAATATCCAATCGCAACAACTGCTCATAAATAAAATTTTAGGGTAATTAAACGTCTTTATTTATATTTTATTTCCATACAAAAGATTACGACACACGCAATTTCGCAGTGGAGAGCAAATGGCTCCTTTGACTTATATATAAATTACAATTTAAAAGTAGAAAATAACAAAAAAAAATAAATAATTGCAGAGACTAAATCTATTTACAAACATTAAATCTCCGATTTTATAATCATCCCTGCGAGGAATTAATTAACCCATAATCATCTTCCCCTTTTATACGTAAAATCCCAAGAAAAATTCTCGCTTCACATGTAACTCGCATGAATACAAGAACTAAAAAAAAAGAAAAAAATACTTGGAATAAAAAGCCAACGATTCATTCGTTACCTATAGATTGCCGTCTCCTTTGGATTTTTCAATAAACCGAACAAAAAAAAAACAATTCTCGCATTTTCTTATCACCTACTTACACGCGTTTGCGACGCATAAAACGAAGCCGACGCACCGCCTGCCCAAACTTTTATCTTTTTTCTTTTTAGATTTTGGTCTCTTTGCTCCGAGTCTCTCTTACTCGCCTTTATAAGTTCATCTTACACGCACACGAACGTAGACGCAAACATACAAAACACACGCACACACATTTTATGTTCTCTCCAAATTTATCGTTTTTTTTTTAAAAGCGCGATATCGTCTGAGCGACAGCGACTTAATGTATACGTGGCACAAATTGCACTCCTTTTATTCCGTTCTTTTTTTTTTTTTTTGTTTTTATTTTGTCGTCGTCTCACTCTCCTTCTTGCTCTTATAATAAAATCGCTGTAATTGACTGACTCTCGCAAGAGAAATCTTTTATCTGTCTTGCGAAAGCGCAATGTTTTGCCCCCCTCGCAGAATCCAGTCTTGGCTGGCAAAAGATTACCACCAACGAAGAATCAGACGTGTGTATATCGTTTTCACAATAATAGGCGATAAACTCTTTTTAGACTCTGAAAGCGTGAAGCAATACAAAAAAATAAAATTTTTCCTTTAAAGCGCAACATCGATAACATCTAATAAATAATATAAAGCTAATCTGCTTTCGAAGTCTAAACAAGATTTTAACATAAAAAATTACATTTTTTTTTCTCAAGAAATTGATCGTACAAATTAAGAGAGCATGAGGAATGAATTAAGATATAATCAATAAGAATGTACAGAAAAAGTATAAGTGTATGTATTGTCATACATATGCTTTTTCTGCGTAGCATTCTTTCATTAAAAAAACACTTTGTGGAATCCGATAGAACCGCCGTCAATTCTCAAATATTTGCCTCAGCAAGAAATAGGCACAAAGCCAAGTATACATGAACTACTTTAGTAGGGTAACACGAGGTTACTAAAGCTAATCTTCAATTCCAATGAGGCCAGCGCAGTTTTTAGTTCTTTGGCCTCGAGATTAAAAATCACAAATTTCAATTAATTTCGTTCTTAAATCTAATAAACCTGGGTAGGGCGATTAAAAATCAGTCGAAAACGTAGCAACGATAAATTTAATAATCAGACGGCATCGAATCCCACAGAGAAAAGTAAATTATCATTAGACGGAGCGAGCAAGAGAGAAAGATTCATGGGCAGACGAAGAAGAAGAGGAGACGCTCATTAGCTTCTTTCGGCGGTGGTGGCAGCTTCTTCTGCGAGTCGCTCGCTATCATCAGACCTGTCCTCCAACGTCAGTCTGGTATCTGAGCGTCAGGTACTCCGCAGCTTCTGTCATTCGGGTGATGCTGCGGTGCAGACCACGAAGGTGACGTCTGAAGTTCTCCGCTGCCAGGTTCGCCAGTCGGTCGCTCGAATCTTCGCCTTCCAGTCCCGAGTCGTTCTCGATTCCCGTATCCGAGTCGGAATCCGAGACTGAACTCGACGAGACCATCGACGAGGCTGATTGTACGCTCTGCATCGAGGTGGTCGAAGGACACCTGGCGTGGCCCAGACGGGCATGTTCCTGCGCGACGGCCTGTGCTTTGGCGCGGTGAGCTTCTTCTTCCTGGAAAATAGAAATTCATTTCTTTGTGAATAATGCTAATGTGGTTGATATCTAGAATTAAAGGTAATACTTTTGAACAGAATGCTTTAGATTTTTTAATTAAAACTGAGAACTCAAGTATTTATGTATTTTGTGTAATTGAGTGAGTCAATGACTGCAAATGTTGCCGGACGTTCCACGATAAAAGGGTTATTATTATACGTCTGCGAGAGATAAAAAGTGCTCTACAAAACTGCAGCAGTGGAATCTTTTTATCTGATTATTGTTAACTTGAGAAAATTTTTTATAATTCACGTATCTAATCAAACTAGACAACTTAACATGTCAAGTCAAGTTTACAAGTGCCAATATTTTAAAAGGTAATAAATTAAAAAGCCCATTTCCACAGACTCACGGCAACACGAAAAAATTTTTATTGAAGATAAATGTTTATTAAGCAATTAAATTCATTATTGTTGATAGTGTCGTTAAGTGCCATTTATTAGCACACTTTCTTTTCCTCATAAATAACCATCATCATACGCGACGCTCGCCTTTCAAGCACTCGTCGAACGGCGCTCTAAAACAAATTTTATCAGACGAAAAAGAATCCACGACAAGAGCGAAATCCCGAAGCAAAGTCTACCCCTTATCTCGTAAGCCGTCTTACCTGATGCTCGTCGGCGATGATTTCAGCCGGGTTCTCCTGGGACCAGAGGAGCTCCACCTTCATCTGGTTGACGATATTGTAGAGGCGATAGAGATCGGTGTTGTAGAGGCTGTCCTTGATGCTCTTCGAGCCGTGCTTGCCCTGCTTCTGGCAGACGGTGTCGGTCGAATCGCCGACCGCCAGATCCAGCAGTCGGCTCGGCACCAGAATCGTCTCCTCCATCTCGTTCACGGTTCGCACGAACTTCTCCATGCTGTTCAGAATGCTGGCATTGCTGAACTCTGGCTCCTCGTGCCTTGCGATCCTGCGCAGGCTGCATCTGCAATTGAGGAGAGGAGAATTGGGTTAGTTTAGACTGTTGGTGTGTTTTTTTTCTTTTTTTTTTTTAAACAATGAAGTAATAATAATAATGAAAAATAATAATCAGTTCGTCAGAAAAATTAATTAACTTGTGTTCTGAAGTAAAATGTAACATTCTCGGTAAAACAATGAATTTTGGTGCGATAAGAGAGGAAGCTGATAGCAATTGATTGTTAAAAATAAAATTTATAAATAGATAAAAAATAAAGGAATGCTATCTTTGTAAAGAAGCGACGTGCTAATTTATCTCCATAATTCTTTCCGTCTTAGATTTAATCGGGGCAACAAGCAATTGAGCGAGATTAAATTATCAAATATCTTAAAAGTACTTTGAATTGACACGAGCTACTTTATTAAAAGATACAACGTTGCATAATGGATCTATTTAAATTCCGACTGTCGCTCAAAGCTAATTAAGCCACAAAGCTCCCAATCGTCCCATGATACTTTAGCGAGATTCCCCGACAGTTTGCCGAACATTGAACATTGAACTCTCCCTCGCGAAAACAAAAGAAAAGATTGAGCAAAATAATCGCCGCTTTCAGATATCACAATTGCAGATGTCGAGGAAAGATAAGGAGCGACAAACGATGCTCTCCGTATCTTTCGAGAGACAGCAACATATTAATTGAATGCAGCCTCGACGATAACATTAGGAATAATGCGGTCCAATTAGCCGCTTAATTAGCGGCGCATTTGCGATTCCCGATCGAAAATGCAAAGCAACGGCGAAGAACGGCGCGGAAACTGCCGTCGATCGCACCCAAACAATGATTCTGGTAAATTCTGAGTAAGCAAGTGGCGCTGCGAGAGCGCATAAACTATGGAAACTTAATATGCGCGCCTCTGTTGTGACGCTTTAGGAGAATTCCAGGTTTTTCCGCGCGAAATCGGCCTGCTTAGAAATAAAAAACGAAAATAATTGCAGGGACTGGCGAGCAGCAACAGCGCCCGGAGAGTAAATAGGAAATCTACCTCGTGACGCAAAAGAATCCGCGGTTTAATATTAATGAAAAGCCAGGATTTTGCATTCGCTGTTGCGCTTCCACTTCGGAATCTTCCTCCCGAGAGAGAACTAAACAAACGCGTAGGGTCCAAGAATCCCTGCAGCGCGCCGGGAGGAGCAGGTTCTCTCCTCCGATTTAAAATTCAAATGGCCGCTTTTTCGAAACGATCGGCGGACTTTGGACTCTCCGCTCGCGCGCCTGCCGCGCACCGCGGTGCGCGGAGAAAGAAATTTCGCGAGCCTGACCTCGATGTATACACGAGCGCGCGCAGTCACTTTGCACTGCACGGCGGCTGAGTCAGCGTTTTCGCGCGACGCGCAAAAATCTCGACGAAGCGAGAAAAGCGAGCCGAGCGCTCGTTCTCCGCATGTATAATCTTGCGCGCGCGGATCCGCTTCCGGCAATTGGAAATTTACCTGGTGGAGGAAAGAGAGCCCGGTTCATTAGCGCTCCTCGCGTTAAGCGCCGATGACGAGTCGATTTATTCGTGTGGATTTGTATCCGACGAAAATAGTAGTAAATAAATTTCCTGCTCTACCCGGATGACATAATTCGAAGCTCTCCGAACGACGGACTTTCGGCACGTAAGCATATCACCGTGACTTGGGGTCTCGATTCGGGGAAAAAAAAAAAAAAAAAAACGTGAAATTTCTGTTTACGTCAGAGTTGCTCCCGATGTTAAGCTGTAATGAATATGCGCGGCCTTATTTGCCATGCAAAGTCGCGATTGACCCCTCGGGGTTGGCCAGACGCCGCCGCCGCCGCCGCCGCCGCCGCGTGCTTGCGGGTTGTTTCTCGCGAGAGAGCCGCATTGTGTGCTAACGAGCGCGCGGTCCGCGTGCACGCACGCACCGGGCCCCCGCTTCGAGAATCTTTCGCGGCTGTTTTGTGCGCGCATTTATTAATTCGCGAGCGGCGGAGAGAGAAGCCCCGATGTCCGCGCGCGCGCGCGCCCCGCTCGACTCGCACGTCGTCGCCACTCTCTCCGTACATATCGATTTTCGATTTCGCGGCATTCGTCGCGCGGAGTGGGTTCTCGCGCGGTATAACTGGACGAGAGGTCTCTCCTGGAAATGTTTTCCAAGCCCCCGTCGTCGAGCCGAGCGCGCGTTCGAGAAATCAGGCGTAATTGTCAGGCTTTAAAATGTCTCTGGGAATTTTATTGAAAGAGGTTCGAGGCGTTAAATGGAGGTATTTCGAAATTTCGAAAAAAAAAAAAAAAAAAAAAACTGACAGAAATGCTGTATTAGACCGTGAATGCTTCGTTAAATATTCATCGACGCAATAGAAATTCCGGGAATATAAAGCGACGCGGTCGACGAAAAAAGCGCGTCGGATCTTCCGCTCATCGAGACCCGAAGTATATAGCGGCCTCTCGTTGCAAAAATTAACCGTCCAGAAAAAAAAGGACAGTTGTTACGGTACGATAAACGACGGAAGCGCATTACCCGCATAAATAACCGATCGCTCGCTCATTGATTATGCGCATAGCTCTCTTCCTCCCGTGTCTTCCTATATACCGACTCGAAGCCCGTCTATCCCCGCGGCGGTCGGCGAATAATTGCAGTTACACAATAAGCGCGCGACTCCTCCGGAGCGCATCTGCTGCGCACATCTTCGAGAGCCTTCCCTCGGGTCGAGCCTCCTAACCTTGCCGCGGCGATGACATAACGCGGGGAGAATCGACTCGTAGGAGGAGGAGGAGGCGTGACGAGGCTCGAAGTCGATGGGCAAACGTTCCAGAATTCGGCAAACCGCCTCTCCGGCTAGAAAGTCTCTCTCTCTCTCTCTCTCGAATTTCCTTCGCAGGTGTCGAGGGCAGCCTTGGACTCGAAACGCGGAGCCCCGTGGCCATTGTGGAGCGTTGAATGCGCCGCGAGTAGCCCGTCGACGACGACGACGACGACGACGACGACGCCGCCGGAATAATTCGAGATCGCGAATCTGAGGCCTTCGCGCTGCGGGCACTGATGTAATTGCGAAGAGAGTTGCGCTAATCGATGGACAATTGAGTCTGCACGCTCGAGTGTAAGGCGGCACGTTTATTACAGCGGCGAACGATTTTTGTTTCGCCGTTGGAGTGGGGAGAAAATTTTTTTTTTTCTTTTTGTACTCTGTTTCGAAAGGAATATCGAGCTGTCGGATCAATTTTGTAGTTTAGAAACATTCAATTATAGCATTTTTAAGTTTTACTATTACTTCGATCAGAAGTCGTTAAAAGTTAAATCAGTGTTTAAAAAAAAAAAAAAAAAAAACGAAGTAGCACCTTGAAAGTAATGCACAATATTTTTTCTTTGTACAGTTAGCGGACTACAACTTTCCTAGTTTGTGGAAATAGAAAACCTCGGCAGGTTACATAAAGATTAATTTTCTCGAGATTAGATAGATAAGATCGCGCATTGTTGAGATACACACACTCGAGATTAACATTCGACGTTACAGTTTCAAATTCAGTTCAATCGAGTCGTCATGCGCTTGTACACAGAGATCGCTCGTCGATATCGCTGTTTACAAACTTTCGATCGGAACACAAGCCTCGGAAGAATGCTCGCACTTGACAGAAAAGCCGAGACCCGTTCCCGTGAAAACTTTTCTAATTTCACGCGTGACATAATTCCAAATTGATATATTCGTAAAAAAATCGATCCGACCGGCTAAAAAAACTTTCTACCGATCGCCTCTCTTCGAAAAACTTTCTCCGCCGTCGTGAAACCTTTACGTTTAGAGCCCACCGACATTCCCGATAAGGCCGTTTCTTCTCTCTCCCGCCGCTTCTCGACCTTAGCGGCGTCCGCGCGGCGCGTTTGTTTTTATCCGGAGGACGAGAAAAACCGCTGCGGATAAAGCGAGCGAATGTCAACGGCCCGCGGCGTTCGGATCTTCCCGGAACAGCTCGACCCTGGGAGAGAGACGCTCAAGGATTTAAAAACCCCGATCAGGAAACGCCTCGCGCCTACCTTTTACCAACCGTCGCGCCGCCGCCGCTGTTCAATAGACTTATGCGCGCAATGTAAATAAATGCCGATGAGTATTTGCATATACTATTCGATTTCCATATTACGCGGCTCTGCTCGGCCGGATGGGGAAGGACTTTTCGACGAGAGGTCGATTTTTAGTAGCGTTAATTATTCCGAATTCTTTTATTGTTAAAAAAAAGTAGCGGATTCAAATCCGCTGATTTAAGTTACAAATCAGCTCCGAGCCTTCGCCGATTTCCTTGACCGTTAGAAAATCGCTGAAAAACAATTCAAGAAAATTCCCACCGCCCGGTTCTCTTCCCATTTCGAAGAAACGAGCTAACCGCCTCAATCAGCGCTTGTATCAGCCTCGAAATCAGTCCCGATAAGTCGGAACCGATTGACGAAATATGTCCAAAGCCCGGCGCGGTCTAAAAATAGAGCCGAAAAACTCCACGACTCGGGCACGCGCCGCCGCGGCGGCTCGACTTCCCAAAAGCCTTCGACTAGCGATCGAATGGTGTCCGATCGAGGGCGCCCCGACCGGGTCATGTTGCGAGCACGCGACCGAGTCGTGTCGTTTTTTGCGCAGCCACAGATATGTATCCACGGCTGAAGAGAGAGAGGAGATAGCGAGATGGTGCGGGCACGTGTCCGGGAAAATCGTTGGGAGGACAGGATGTACACCTCGTGGCCGATGACGTCAGGAGGATTAGCGATGAGTCGACGGGTTTTTATTCGGGAGTCATCGATCGAGACGTAATTGAGATGGGAGCCGCGAGGGGACTGCTCTTTTTTTTTTAATATACGTCTGAGCGGTGACGTTCTCGTGGGCTTTTGTTGGGAAATGATGAGAAATCGGCGTCTAAGTGGGTGTAACAAAATTAGCAGCTCCGCGGTAATTTTGCCGATAGAAAGCCCAAACAGTGTTTATCATTTCACGGTAAGTTGCGGCTTCGTTTGCGAAAGTATAAACAAACGAACATACAATCTTTGTTGCCGAATGTTATCAATATTATGAAACGGCTGTTTTGATACTCGCCAAGTGTGTGTGTGTGTGTGTGTGTGTGCAATGCGTGCATTAAAAAAAAGTTTGCAAAATGTACAAATTCTTCTTCTTTTTTACGCGAGAGATGCGATAATCGTTCGGCGATGAGTAATTAGAATTTCTCATTGAATCATCTTTTCCCGCACGTAACGTTTCAATTTGCATTCCGCGATAGAAACGCCAACTTCTCAAAATAACTTCGACCAAATCAGTGCCTTTTTCCTCCAATCACTCGTAAAAACCAATAACAAAACGCGAACAGCCGACATTCCCCTCCGAACTCCCCGCGCGTCCATTCCTCGTAAAGTCCGAGAGATTTTCGTGTCCGCGCGCGCGCATATTACGACAGACAAAAAGCAAATTGAATAATCCCGGCCGCGCGCTTTGCGCAACCGGTGCGCGCGCGCGTGTGTACACACCTCTCTCGGTGCACCTGTACTTTCAGCTGATCGGCGGCTTTTGTACGTCGCGCGGCGCGGCGCGCGAACTGGTATTACAAATTGCCGCGGAAAATTACGAGAAGCGCTCTTACGGAAAATTATCGTTTCGATGGAAAACGCGGGGTTTCGACGCCGGGTTATCGAGAGGAGCTGGTTTTTTTTTCTAATTGGTTTTAAATATCTGATTTTTGAGCGATGAGTGGCGATGTGCGAGTTGAAACGTTGAAGATAAAATCAATGTATTCATTTTGGAGTAAAAGCAAATTGAAGCGCAATTCAAGTAGGGATATTGAATTTCGAATTTGTTCAAGATACGAAGATTAAAGAGTAAATTAATTTTTTTAAGATATAAAATGCTTATACAAGGTTGAAACCTTGAATTTCAATCCTTATTAAAAGCGCAATTATATTTGATTAAATTTGAAGTTTTTTTTCATAATTAATTCATTATCTACGTCAATCGCGACTTAAAAGTATCACCAAATTGACATTATTCCACGAAATTTAAAATCTACAGTTATTCTAAAAAAAGAACGTTCGAGCATTTGAATAAAAACACCTATTATTACAGCTGTCAATTTGAAGGAAGCCAGACAGACAGAATTGACGCCTCTCTCACAATAGATAACCGCGGCACGAAGCCCTCAATACAGTTGCGATTAGCGGGTGAATCAGCTCGATTTTTCAAGAAAGTCGGATAGAAGAGCTTTCCGACAGAACGAGGCTGGACTTTGGACTCTTACTCAATCGGCAGGGAATCGTCTCGCGAGCGTCTCGCGTGTCTCCGCGCCGAGTGTCTTTGATCGATGGACGTCGGGTTCATTGATTCCTTCCTTTTTCTTCGCGCGCTGTAAGCGAGTTAAGGCGCTGCTTCAACGCACACATCTAAATTGAGCGGCACAAAGAGGCGGCCAATTGAGTAATGACACCCGATGCTTGCGCAGCCGCCTCGCCGGCAAAGAACCTCGACTATCCGGCGTGCAAGCTCACTGAATCCAGCTTTTTTACGCCCGGAATATCGGCATGTTTGGAAAGCTTTAAACCCGCGACGATCGTAGGAGAATCGGCGACGCGAGCGGCTCAAATCCGAAGTTTCTAAACCTCGCGTGCTGCACCGCGAGGCGACTCGCGAGAGCTGCAGCTCGAGAAAAATGTAGATGTATAAACGAGCTGTTACGCCGCGATGAGGTAAGAGAGAAGTGCTTTCTCGATTATGAGAGAGACCGCCCGAGCTGTCGACTTTCTGCAGTCTTGTGACTTTTCGGCTTCCTTCCTAACCGAGTGATTTTTTTTTTAATTTCTGAGAAGGGGAATTTCGGACGCTTTATGGAGAAATTCAAGGCTGCCGGTGTATTTTAGTAAGTTTAATAAACGTTCGGGTACTGGAGTTTGATAATGAAGCAGTTATGCAATAGACGTTACGAGCTCTTTGTGAATTCTGCACTTTTAATTTATTCAATTTACTGCTTCGTTGAAAAGTATCAAAATAATTGAAACGATTAAAAACATTATGTAGTAATTTCTATCACCCAAATTAAGCCTTTTAAAAATGATTACAAAACAAGCCTTGCAACATTCTCGAAGTGCAATTCTCCTCCGCAAAACCTGATCGCCCGTATATTCAAAACCCATCGACGCCCTCCAGAATCTCCCCAATACCTCCCCTCTCCAAAAGCCCACTTAACCGCGAGCAATAACCGAGCCAAGCTTCCCAGACGTACCTTGCCGACAAGCCCTTCACCTCTCGGCGATCGGCGCGGCATCTCTCTCTCTCTCTCGCGCATCGCTCGGCCGAGAAAGTGCACGCTCACGTGTTTCACGGAACGACGTCCGAATGCCGTCACACGCGGCCGCCTCGTTAACGTTACAAGACCGGGCCTAAGTGCATTATATCGGGGCCGCGCGCGCGCGCGATTTAACCCGACGTCACGGGCGAGGACTTGCGTAAGCCGTGGCGAGTGCGTGCGCGCGCGCGCGAAATTGGAGGATCGAGGCGCGAGTTCGGAACGGGTTTTTGGGAAGCCCGAGAGTTTGGCAGCGGAGGCCTTTTTTTCCTGGATAAAAGTCACGTTTTCGACGCGAGGAGAAGAGCTATGTTTCTAAGCAAGTTTTTCTTGCCGATATCGATGTGTCGAGTCAACGGACGATTAAGTATTCCGACTGTAAAAAAAAAACATTAGCGCGGCGAGGATGATAATAGGCAGTCGCTTAATTTACTTGCAAATCCATCCGCAAAAACTCTCCCGGCAAAAACTTCTGAAATTTTTTCACCACTTATCGGACGCTCATTTGCAAATTCATGCCCGCGGAATATATTCACCAAGCGAGCCTCGCGTCAGCTCGCAGACCGTCGGCCGAAACCGGTAAGCAGCCCCGAATTTCACCTCGGCCATCATCCTCGAATCGGCCGCGGAAAGCCTCTTTCCACTCGCGCTTTTCAGTGAAAGTAAGTAAGTCGCGAGAGCGCGCAAGTGCATTACACGCCGCTGGGTTAACGAACCGGCCGGCCGGACGTCCCTCGTTAGGTATAAAATCGCCGCCGATCCGAGAGAGCCCGGGAGGTGAAGCCACCCCTCGGGCGACCCTCGGCGCCGGCAATTGAAGCATCCGCCGTCGGCCTCTTTTTTTTTTTTTTAGTGCACAAGGCGTCGAGGCCGCCTCGCGCGGCCCTGATCGCGCGGCGACGGGAGCGGGGGGAGGCATTTTTCGTTTAGAAAGCGAGGCTGCCGCCTCCTTTTGCCTTTTCTCATGCTAACGAGGAGTTTTTGTTTCGATTCTCCATCTCGTTGTTAATGGCGGAAGATTAAGCACTTTTTGCGGCCGAACGGATAATCCGCGCATATACGTAAACAATTGTCGCGTATAAAAAAAAGGCAACGACGCAGAACGTAACGAGCGGCGACCTTTGCACTCCGATTAGCGCGGGATTCCCGCTCGCGTTGCAGGTGGACGTTCGCGGCCGAAAATTCGGGAGCGCGCCTCTCGCGAGTCGGCGCTTTCACCGCGCGGGGCAATTAGGGGAATCCGCGCGCAGCCTCCGCGCGACCTTTAAATTTTGCGGTCGGAGCGCCAACAGGTGGCTGCGCGCGGAAGAGTCAAGGCTCTTTTTAAGGTGTTGCGAACTTTAGCAATTCCCGATGAAACGTTTTTTTTTTAAACTGCAGGGGGAACTAATTATCGGTAGTTTCCAACGGGATGTTGATGTGCTACGCGCTCGATTATGATGATGGATTGTATCGAGAGACTTTTTTTTTGCGGAAAAAACACTTCCTTTACCAGTAAGAGTTAATAAATAAATTTGACGAATCCAAGAATGACGTTAATATTTATATTAGCATTCCAGACTGTTTATTTCGCGCGCAAATGATCATTACTGCCTCTATCGAGGAAAACAACAATCATCCGTCATTTCGAAACAATATTTATCCAACCATTATCCTCGATAAGATGCAATTGACACCGAGCTCCCGGATAAAGGAAAAGCCTCGCGCTCGCGAAACAATAATCTCCCGACGCCAGAAGCCCAACAGTCAGCCAGCAGCCGCGCGTCCTCCATTATCACTTTCGACGAAATCTCACCGGCACCTACATACCTCCTCTCTCAGCCGGTTCTCTCCGCGCGGCTCTCGATTACACGGCGGTAAACCCCGATTTCGTCAGAATCGCTCTCCGCGGCACCGCCGCCGGCGGGGGCCCCGTTCTCCCGTCGATTTCGCTAAGTCGGCGACGATAATCCCATTAGGGCCCCGGAGAGCCGTTTTCCAGGCCAGCGGCCGAAGCCCCTCGTCGCCGGCGAAGAAAGGGAAAGAGGAACGTAACCTGCTGCGCGACCGCACGAAACTGGGACACATCGACGGAGAGAGACGGAGACGGTGGCCCGCAGGAGAGGAAGCGACGTCGCCGGGTCCGCCGCGTGAAAGGTATATTCTGATTTCACTAGGATTATTTTGGTCCGCATCATCGCGGCCGAAGGCGTCACTGACCGGCGCCGCGTTCCGCTTTCCAAGTGGCACGAGCGACTACTCTCGTTAGTCGCTGCTTTTTTCTTTCCTTTTTTTTTTCTCTTCTCAAAGAGCGTTTATCGACGAGCTGGCGAGCGCGCGCCGCTTTTTCGACCTACTTATGCGAGAGTATACCGACGGCGCGCGCGGCGGCTGCTGCTGCTGCTACTGCCGCTGCGCGTCGATTTTTGCTGGAAAGCGTTGTTACCCAATGCGGCCTGGGGAAACGTTAATGAGTTTTTCAATTATTTTTCTGGTTCTTCGGATTAAAAATTAGACGCCGGTCTCTTGGCGGTGTTATTATGCTCTGGAAAAGGAAACGCCGCCGGGACTGCGAAAATTTAGCAACCAGCTGATTACTGTACTCGCGCCGAGAGGTACTGTGCTTTTAATTTTACAGTAAACTGCTCGGGAGTACAATAATTTTTTTTTCTTTTAAAAAGAAGCTTCATTTTTGCAGTTTCACTTGCGTAATAATACCGTTCGCCTGGAATTCCTTCCGTTTAATTAACCACCAAGCATAATTAACCGTCTACCGCAAAAAAAAAACGTTCAAATTCCAATTAGGCGTGCGAGGCGTATAAGCGCAGTTAACGGCCATTGTTTCAAAAACACTTCGAGCAAGAATTCTATTTTCCCGCCCAAGCAGCCCGCGAAGAATGAGAATAATGCATTAGAACTCAAAACTCTTTTAACCTTGAGATAACGACGCCGACTCGAAAAAAAAAAAAAAGAGAAGCCGACTAACCGTATATACCGTCCGCTTCGACAATGAACTCTCGGTGCGCCCAACTTTTCGACGCCGGGCGAAGGGAAAATTTTTCGCGCTTGAAAACAAGAAAAAAAAAATGAACGCGCGACATTCCCGAGGATTGGTCAAGAGTTTCGACCGGCGTCGAAACTCGCGAGCGAGGAAAGTGCGAGAGCGGCTTTTCGAGTGCAACGCGCGCCGCCGCCACCGCCGCCGCCGCCGCGACGCCTACACTTTTTATTGGTCCGCCGATTACGATGTTGGCATCGTACGATACGTTGCACCGCGAGCGAGATTAGAACGATAACTCGGCGGAGCCGCTCGAGAATAGGAGCGAGCTTTTTATTTTTGCGCTGGTTCAAGGCTTTTTGTTTTTAATTTTTTTTTTTTTTCTTTTTTTTAACCTATTACTTTCGATTATCGTTAATCGAATAATGTTCGCGGCTCGTGGAATCAGGCTGTTCGAGAGGTGTGACTCTTCAGTCGAAACGGTGCGGATTCATTAATCATTCATGGGTCGAGAGAAAACGCGCTTTTTTGCCCAACTAAAAATATGCAATTTTTAACGCGGAAATTTCTACGCACTCCTTCCGGGATAACTTTCAAAACTACTGGAACGTGAAGGCTGAACTGTTCGCGAGAAGTCCACACTCGGTTTTCTTTGGAAATGATAAATCGATTTCCACGCGTGGAAATACAGCCCAAAACTTAAATTTTCTTTTATAAGCGCAAGAAAGTCCTTCGGAGACTCTTATAATTCGACATAACTTATGTAACGGAGACCCCCGAAATAGAAACCGAACGGTTCAACAGCGCGTTCCTCCGAACTAACTTAATACAAATAAACGTAAACCTATACAGTTTCTTTAAAGCGACGCTCGATAAGCGCAGCCGAAGCCTTTTATTTACCATTGTTGTTATTATCATCCGTTAAGCTTCGAATAAAGTTTTAATAGCAGCGCCGACCTTCGAGCCGTAAAACTATTACCGTCAACGGACATCATTTATTTTAAGCCCGCAACTCCGAACAAATGAACATTCACACTTATCGAGGACTTATCGCCAATTAATGGAACTTCAAAAGCACCCCCCGCCCACTCCGTTATCGTTCCGCGCGATTAGAACCTGAATTGCGACCCGCGCGGACCTCGCTTCCTCCCTCGCGGAAAGGAATGTCGTCGTCGCCTTTCCCCGCAGAAAGAATGCTCTCTTATCGAGCCGCCGCTTATCAGCCTCCATTTCTGCAGCATTACGATCGAGGCGTGACTAATCACGCGAGTGCGTCCGGCACCGACGGAAAATCAATGTTTACGATCGCCGGAGTCTCGTCGGCAGACTTTTTCGGGCCACGACGGAATATACACAAAGGTCGCGCGCGATTGATTCGCGAGAGCCAAAGTGGGTTGGAGAGGCGCGAATCTACAGAGCCGCGGCCTCATAAAAATAGGGAAGTCGGGGGGAGGGCTATTGATAGCGCCGAGAGATCCGCTCTCCGCGGGGATTGCTTCCGAGCCTCTCTGTGCGCGAGAGCCGCGTGCTTTATAAATAATGCTTCGATTTGAATAATGGAAAGATTACGTTAGATGTACAATCGATCGGAGTTACGATTGTTTAACATTGACACGATTAAAAGGCGGTGGTGGCGTCGCGCGGTGAAACGGTTTTGCAACGCGCGTTACATTAATGAGAATTTTGAGCGTGAAAGTGACTTGTAATTCTGGGGGGCTGAGAGAACGTGTCGGCATTGAAAAGAAAAAAATATCGTGTTCTTAGGATGTATCTCACTTATGTAACGAAAGTGCACCACCACCACACCGCTGCTGCCCGCCGAGGAACGTTTGATCGTGTCGCGGCGTTTTGAATTACGGCAGCCGTGAAATTCCGGATTAGGTTGTGTGCTCGAATCGCGCCACACTCGAGCATCGAGAAATAAACGACATTTTCGAAACGACACACGACCGTACAGAATTCAAAGGCGAACACCGGAGCCCAAAACAAACAGGCCAACCGCCATCCCGTGATTGCCGACGAGGCGACATGATGCAAAAATGCCATTTTCGAGACAACCGAAAAAATGACGTCGAATCGAGCTGATTTACCAGACCAGGAGGAACTGACGATACGAAAGCATGACGAGGATTTTTTTCCCCGAATCTAACGCAAGGCAGGAACTAAGTCTTCTCTATACATAATGACGCGGACACGGCATCAGGCCATGCGCCCAGACATGCGCAGTCGACTCCAACACGCCGTCTGCCCTCCGATGTGTATACACGCCCGCAAACTGCAGTATATACGCTTGGAAAAAATAAAGAAGCAGACCCGACTCGCTAATTTCGAGCGAAGGGGGATATTTCGGGCCGAGGGCCGGGGGCTCGTGTACGTTTCCGAGGCTCTGTCTCCAAGGAGAAAAGGGAGCCCCGCGTGTCGTGCGTGACTGTAGAAAGTGGGCGCGGAGAAAGAGTCTCTGGCCTCGGCGGCGGTTTTTCCTTACCTGTTATTCTCGGCTGTGTTGGCCATCTCGACGGCGTACGCGTTCATGTTCGCGATCGATCGAAAACTGTCTCACAGAAGGCGAAGAGGAACGTGTGGCTGCGTGGTCCGCTGTAAGGACTCGAGAGGAGACTTGCCGCGGGGGGCGAGAATCGAAGCACAGAAAATCGACGATTGCGACTCGAGCGACTGACGACTGCGAACTGCTGGTGAAACCGACGAGTGGCTCGCTCTCTCGCTATAATACCCCACCACTGCTGCTCTCTGCTCCTTCCTTCTTTCTCCCTCCCTCTCCGCTTCTCACTCCCTCTCTTCTCTCTTTCTCTCTCTCTCTCTCTCGCCCCACCGATAAATAAATGAGGAGCGTGTATACGCGCGTATACACCTTATGCAGCCGAGCAAAAGAGAGTGACGACACGAGAGAGTATACCTATCGTCGGGAGAGAAAGAGGTGTCGGCGGCGGCGGCGGCGACCGCGTGGTTTAGAGGGGAGGCAGAAGCAGCAGCGATGGGGGAGGAAGCCGGCCGCCAAACGTCTGCCGTTTAAGTTCTAGAGCCTGGTGTATTGAGCTTGCCATGCGCGCGAGGAGAGAACTTCCACCGAGTTCCACCGCGCCCGATAGGTTGATCGACCTGGAGCACGTTCTCGAAATGGAAAATTGCGAGAAATTCCGCTGATGCGACAGTTTTCGTTTCTCCGACGCGTTTGTACGCGAGCGGCGATTGTTTTTCGCGGCGCCCGACGAACTTCCCGAAATTTGAATTTTCGAATGATTAGCGGCGGCGTTTTCCTCGTTCCAAACGCTAACCTGCTTGTTTGCCGCAGA
This sequence comes from Ormyrus pomaceus, assembly GCA_900474385.1. Lineage (NCBI taxonomy): Eukaryota > Metazoa > Arthropoda > Insecta > Hymenoptera > Ormyridae > Ormyrus > Ormyrus pomaceus. Next base: position 106,110 of record UCOM01000157.1, read on the forward strand.
TAAATAAAATTGGCCGGGTTGGGTTATTATAGTTTATATTTAAGTTGTGTAAATTACTGAATTATCACACAATTTTTCAATGGTAAAACGAATTTTTTCTTATCTTATTAGGTTACATAGTATTACGTTTTTTAAAGAATATAATGCAAATTTAAAAAAGCGTTTTCAATCTTTCAAATATGACATTGTCAAACGTTACACAATAAAAACTTAACGAGTCGACGACATCAAAAATTAAAAAGTTTTTTGGCTCGCTTACGTAAATAATCGTATTATCACTTTTCCTCATACGCAACCAAAATTGCTCGTTTTCCTAAATTGTATACAATATAGCACAGGCATTCGGCAAAGCAGCTCCGCGACATCCGGCGATTCTCGTCAAAAGATCAGCCGCTAAATACGTACTCCGTACACTAATCCAAGTCAATTCACCTGCGTCACGGCTTATTACAATATTTAAAAATTTCAGCGCGCTCTAAAATCGCTAGCCTTTTAAATTCCTCGGCGCAAAAAAGCAGGCAGGAGAGCTCTCTGCACACGCGTCTGCACCTTGACCTTCTTCCCGCGAGTTTTTCGATCTATCTCGCTTCGCCGCGCGGGGCGGGAGAGAGAAAAACGGACAGTCATCGCGCGCTGCACGTTTTCTCTCTCGCGCCGGACAATGGCACGAGCCGCGCGGATGCTCCGCTCGTGGCAGATAAGCGCCACTTTCTTCGGCCCCCTTTTTTTTTTTTGTCTCTAGCACCTATACACGCTTTTTTGCATTGACACGCGCGGATTTCGCGGCCTTGATATCTCCCGCTGACGAGAGCGACCGTGAAAATTTTATACGAGCTCGAAGGTGGCTCCGTTTCGGGGTTTCTTTAAGATTAATTTTCTAAGGGGTTGAGAGTCGAGGATTGGGTGTTCGAGGAGTAATAATTTAAATGTTCGACGGGACACATGAGGTTGAATAATTTATGACATAAGAAAAAAACGATAATGAAATTCTTTTGTCAGCTGTGCAAGTTTTGCTTTGTAAATATGCGCATCGCCGAGATTTGAGGAAAATGCTAATACTTTTTTCGAGACTTTGTTCTGATGTAGATTTGCGAAATAATTTGAATTCACGAGGGGTTGATGGCAAACTTTACTAATTATCTAGAAAATTATGCGTAAAGGAGAGTTTCAATGTGTGCAGCAATAATAATTTTCAATCCATTTGAGCGTTTTTTTTATGAAAGAAGTAATAGGCGACATAAACATTGTGTAATTGGTGTAATAAATGACTACGTTTTTATAGGTAAGCATGTATAAAAACAAAGTGTAAAAAATTTTAGTAAGCATTTTTTTCGCTTTTATTATCTCTGGTAATTTAAACTGTGACGCCAAACACTTGGACCAAAATTAAGTAGTCATTTATTTGAAAACAAATTTTGATTTGTACCTTCAATATGTTCCTACACTTGAATGCTTAAGAATTGGCTTATTCAAATTACGCAAAAAACGAGATTTTTTAAATTATATTCAGAATTACGCAACATTTTATAATTAAAGTCAAATGTTCAATAATTGACTTTATTAAGTAACTTTTTATATTAAAAATAGTAAGAGTTTTTGAGAAAGATAAATAATCTATTGAATCCGATTCAATCAGGTACTTTAACTTATTGTTTGATATCTATAAATGACATAATATTTATCAATTACTTCATGTGCAGGTAAATTGAGTAAGTTTACCACGAAAAAGATATCGATAATAGATGTTTGCGTAAGGTGAAAAAGAATTCGAATTGGATTTCAATGCAATTCGGCTTTTTTTTTTATCCCCTTTGTTATGGGGTTCTTGTATGATTAGTAGAAAATTTGCGGCACTGATGCCGCCTGAAATAAAATAAAATTTCTGTTCCATCTGTGTTTCCCTCACAGTCAATTACTATTATGAAGAAAATAAAAAGCAATTTTTTGCAAATAAGATGATTATCCACGTTGTGGATACAAAAACAAACGCTTCATTAGTTTTATAACGAGCTTCTTCTTTTTCTCGTTACAAAACTCCACATGTATACAAGCTTAACTATTATCTGACATTACGTGCCCTCAAAATCAAACTCAAAACTATTACAAAAATAATTGTTACTCATTTGCAAGATATATTATTAAAGGCTTTTAGATTAAGATCCCCATTCAATTAGCCTCTTTAAATATGCAAGTGGATTCGAAACTGTCTGAAATTTCAATGACGATCGCAAAAGTGCATCGCTCAAGTGCGTCATAACAAAGTCATTTTCCTCTATTATCATTAGCCCAGCAAATACTTTAAACACACTTTCAAGTTCATAAATCAATCAGACCATCCAATGAATTTCGAAGCTCGTTATAAAAAGTATTGTCATGATTTGAATTCAATCGTTGCACAAGTTTACGTTATTAATAAAAAAATAGTGAAATAAATTTTACGTAGAAACTTGACAGCGTAGGCGTTACGTTTTGCTTTTTTTCCAGCAATGTAAAGTTTTTAAGACAATAAGTAGACAGTTGAGATAAAAACTTTAGAATTATACGGAAAAAACCTGTTTATTAGACATAGAACTGAATAATACATGTTACTATCAGACAACAGTTACTTTTCTATGAAATTATTCTGACCAACTTGAGTCGATTCCCAAATATTCCATTTTTAGAATAAATTAATGGAATAATTCTAATGATTAATTTCTTTCACAATTATCGCGTTATTCCCAAAACATATTAGGCAAAAAACACTGCAGATAATCTGAAAGAAATTGAGTATGTAAAAATGCAGATTAAAATAATCTACGGTCCTTTACCTCAACATTCGATTCTCAAATCAAACACACGACCAGCATTCGATCGATGTTTGCATTATTATCGCTCTCCTATGCAATCTATAAAATTGACCTTTACGCAACGTCGATAAGCGATCGATCCTCTCGATTAACGTGATCTCTTATATTCCAATTGAGGTCTATTTTAATAAATCTTTATCTGCGTGTATAATCATTTAATGCTGTACGGTTGTTTTATCAGCTCATAAGCAGCTGATCTCCATAGCGTGTACACGTGATTGTCCAATTTAATAAATCAGAGCAAACGAATGTTCGGCCGATACGGCTATTAAGTGGCCGATAAATATGACACGCATTGTAAACGCTAAGCCGGAATGTAAATGTTCTTGAGAAAGGATAAATGGAACTAGGAAAGATCAATGCTTCATTGTAATTTCTATTTATTTAGAAATTGAATCTGTTTAGATAATAATGTGAATTGTTATTTATTGTATTAGCAAGTAAGATTGATGAATCTTGTATTTGAGATTTTGCACGTTTAATATAGTTAAATGCATAAAAAAAATATTTTTTATGCTTTTAAATCTAATTTCGAGGAAGACTACTTTGTCATTTTTAAATGTATACTATTATAAAAAAATATAAATTATAGATAAAACGCTATGGATCAGAGATATTGCTTACTATAAAGTTTACTTTTCCATAAATATTTTTAAATTGATAGCATTATCAAGTCTGTGTTACACAAATTCGCATGATTAATTTTTTTTTGTATAAAAACGAGGAAAAGATCAAACTTTTATTTAAGTTTACCAACATACCAGACGGTAGTTGAGTTCGACATTTCAATAAAACTTCCGGAATAAGTTCACTTTTCCAGTTTTTCTCATTTGAAAAGTTCTATTTTATCATCATTTAAATTTTCTTAATATTATATATTACTTATATTATATATATTTTCTTAATATTATATATAAAGCTTTCACAAATTTTTCTCAATAATTTTTCATGAATTTCAGTTCTTCTAAATTTTTTGTAAAATTCGATTTCAAATAATTTTTAAAATTATCCTTAAAATTCGGGTTTAAATTATTCTTAAAATCATTCTTAATATTCGGGTTTATATTATTCTCAAAATTATTCTGTAGTAGAGTCCGACTCTACATCTCACTTCTGCGGCGAGCGCTCTATAGCGTTTTCAGCCGCGACAATCGCTAATCTATATATACTATAGTAGTACTCCAATTCGCGTAGAAGCTCTTCCCCTCTAATGCCATCGGGATTATTTTTAAAAACTTTCATTGAAACTACTGATTCAACAAAACCTAAAATAAAACCTCCTCTCTTCCCAGAACGAAGCAAATTGTCACTCTGCCAAATCCGCTATATTTCCGTTTACGCGCTCATCGAAACTTCCCTGAAAAAAAAAGGCATCCCCTCAAGCCTCTACACTCGAGCTTACCACGCACATCCTATACTCGAAAAAGCAAGATCAATAGCCGGTTCTTACTAAAAGCGAGCCTCGCGTATATCGATAATCGCGCGATTCGCGCCACCTCCCCATTCATACTCCACGCGCTGCACGACGCACAGCGTACATACCGTATATACACACAGCAGCAGCAGAGCGGCTCTCCGCACGCGAGGGCCCTCGCGGATTCGCGCCACGGCACTGCTCTCTCGCCCCTTCCCGGCCGGCGAGTCGCACCACAATTCGCGCTCGGCGATTGGCCGGCCGCGGAACACGCCAGGCCGCTCGCAACGTGCGCAGGTGTACGTGCATGTGCAGGGCTCATGCGCCGATGCCGCGCGAATTTTCAAGAGCCGCCCGACAGACGACGACGCGCCGATCAATCACGCGGTCGCCTCGCCGCGCGGAAGCCCTACGCGGGGACAACGAGCCGGGCCGGCACGCGCGCGGGATGGACACCGCGTGATCGAGCGCTGATTTTTGGGACATGTACCCCCCCGAGCGGCGACGCGAGAGAGATGATGATTTACCGTTGGATGCGGGAGGAGGATGTGCGGGAGACACGGGCAGAAGTGCGGGAAAGGCTGGTTTTCAATGACCGTGGAAAGGATCGTTGTTGATGCGGATAATCAATATTTTATGGTGATTGTTTTTAAATGAATTATTATATTTCTGGATGATGTAAATTTTAATAAACAATATGCCATTCAATCGAAGTGATTGATTTCTTTATGCAATAAACTGTTTGTTAGGTTCCTATTGTATTGCGGAAACACCTGCTCCTATTATCGCAAGTTTTTATAATCCCATTTAGTTCAAAAAGTTTTATCATTACGTAATGACCAATTATAGATGTTCTCGGATGATTTCATCGATTCGAAAAAAAATGAAAACTAATCTTTCATCGAAACGTCAAGACGAATGAGACGTTTACAAATAAAACGAAGTAAAAAAAAAAGAACGCAAGAATTACAGATTCCATTCACACCTGACTCAATGACCCCGTCGTCGAATCGAAATGTCCAATAAATGAATGCGTTAAAAGCTCGACCGCTCCGTGGAATGGTTAGAATTCTTTTTACGAGCGTGGGTAAAATTGTTTGACGCAGGCGGTTCGGCGTCGAGGAAAAAAAAAAAAAAAAAATTCATTTGCACAATCGTTTTCCATCCGTGCCTCCGTTACGAGCGCTACTTTACCGCGCGCGCGTGTAAATAAATCGAGCGAGAGAGAGAGAGAGAGAGAGAGAGAGATGCAACGCCGCGAAATTTTTAGCCTCTCGGCGGGGACGAGATCGTCGTCGATGAAATTGCGCGGAAGGATGTGAAACTCGATCTCTCTCGCGCGACGACGTATATTGCTTTTAATTCGATAGCAAACGCGGATTTCCATATACAATGAAATTCAATCGTCGCAGATTGTTGCACTCCAGGAAATTTCCTGCTTATCATTACTAGGCGGCGAGTGGAAAAAAAAAACAGTAATCGATGAGGTAACGATCCGCCGTGCTGTCAACAAATATTAAATAACAAGACTCGTTGCCTCGAGTGATTTCCCTCGGGCCGACAAAGTGTCTACGATCGAAAGTCGACCTTTGTCCCGTATCTGGAATGTTCATCGCATTGTGCTTATTTACTCTGCGCGCCGAGGCGCGAGATACGACGAACTTTGGACCTTTGGTCGCGCGAAGTACTTCTAGCGAGAGAATCAATAATGGGACTCTGCGCCTCGACCGCAAGACTTGAGAAAAAAATTTTATTCGCGATACATGATGAAATATTCGGAGATATTAATTAGCTTCTTAGGTATAATTAATGTTAAGATAAAGGCTTTATCAAAGTTTTGTTTACAGTATTTTTTATACTTCCTGCTCGGTGCGCCTAAATATGATAATGATTCTGCCAATCTGATCAAACTATATTTTTTATTAATTTAGTTTTCCAATATATAGTTACTCAAATATAAAAGCATTATAGCACTTGGTTCAATATACTTTTATCTGTATATAAGCAATTTTGATATCTTCATTTCCATATCAATGATGGTACAAATGGATAGACTCACTTGCTATTACTGTGGTATTTAAAAATAAATCATGAAGTCAACGAAAATTTCTCGTTACTAACATGCCTTTGTTAATTGCTTTAATCATTCATAAAAATGTTAAAAATATAATCGTGATATCTTAACTTTCACCGTCATCGCGTCACGCGAATCGTTAAAGTTAGGTGGAATTGCGAAACTTCGAGAAAAACTATAGCGTCGCGACGCAAAAGGTTGGATTGTAAAATTAATGTCGCCGCGAGGCGAGCCGTTTTATTATCGGGTGAAACGTATTTAGATGCGGTCATCCCCAATTAACCAGTGAATATTTCTATTGAATGGATTAGTACAATAATATTTATGAAAGGCTTTTTTATAACGAATTCCGGAAAAAAACGATCAGTTGCATTGATTTACACAATAAATGGGAGAATATGGAAATTTTATGCAAGAATGAGGCCGTTTTAAATAGGTTTTTTTGTTTAATCGGTAACTGTTTCTTTGTCAAAATTTATATTTAAAACAAAGAACGATGACTCAATAATGCAGGAGACGTATTAAATATACTGATTGCCGTTTGTTTATATTATCTTATTTTGCGCAGTTTCCACCAAAAACTCGTTTAAAAATAGTAGATTTTAAAAATCTCGAAATTTCAGTCTAAACCTTCAAACGTAATACGCAATAATGCATTTCGCATTATTTAGCGATTTGCATTAAAATAATGAAAAGCAAAGTACTGCGTCACTTCTCTCTTAGCGAATCGGCGAAATTAGAAATTAGCGACGATCCCTGTGTACTCAACGACGAATGAACGAGAGCGCACCAAGAGGACCCGATCGTTTGACGTCCGCAGAAGGCTCGTTTTTCTTCGATTCCGCGTAAAATCCTTCGGCCACTCTGCAAACTCATCTTCGTTTGCATACGTAAACAAAAGCGGGACAAAGCATATCGGCGTGTGCGATCATTTCGCGAAGAGATGTATAAACAAAATCTCGAGTTCAACAGATTATGGAATCGTTGATATTCTTCGAGTGGCTGAATTCATTAATTGTGATTAAGCTATTTTTTTTTTTTTAATTTTTTAAGCAATCGATGATAAGCCTGAGATTTTAATTATACAGGTATTTCATATTTGTTTACAAAAATCGGGATAAACAAATGGGATTATTTAAATGATGGATTTTTTGTTGTATTATAACCAGGAAGTAATTAAAAATACATACAAGGTAAAAAGATAAAGGCCCAAATATCGGAAGTTTAATACTGCTTTTTGAGCTTCATTACTTTCTTTTATAAACAAATTTAATCAGAAGTGGTTTACAAAACTCGTGCAGTAAGCTTAACATAGAATTAATCACACTGTAGATGACTTTTAAATTCACGATTATTCGGAAATCATTTCCTGTTGACAATATAAGGTAATTTAATAGAAACGGGAAAAAGCTTTTAATATAATTTATTGTATTTAAATTGTTATTTCAAAAATTATTTGTTTTAAAATTCCTATTATAATATATGGTCATTTGAATTAGAATGTTGAACGAAGTTTCAAGCACTTTATAGAACATTGAAGACATACAGGAACGTGGTTTTTTAAAGTCAATCTATTCATTGTTATTTATAAATATAATGAAAATGATGTTACTTAGGTAACTATTTTGTCCAATATAAATATTTGATTTGAAAAAGTTGCCTCAAAATGTATGTAACGTCATCTTCCGACGTACTGATGAAACTTTTTTCGCGTTCTTTACCGATAATGCTTTTATGCTCTTTTGCACATTCTGTAATTTATAAACAAAATATTCATCTCGCACAATTCAATTTTTTTTTTTTTTTTGATGATTAACATTTATTGACAGAAAACAAAAATGAATTTTATTTTATCATCTTCGATCACTGTTGTCATTCATTTTTACTACTTAAATTTTGAATTTATAAGCAATACTTTATATGATCGTAATTAGGAGAAAATCAAGTTTCTACTTCTAGAAAGATGTTGATATTTCAATATAAACATTATATAAAAATCTTCTATGCGCACGTTTTTGAATAGTGTAGGAATACGGAACTTTGCACAGCGTTTAGGAAAATAACCTTGTGGTCCCGTACGTCTTATATACTGTTTATATTGACGAGATAGCTTTGATGTGGTAAAGGATAATAATTATATACTTGACTATTTAACAATTAATTTGAATGCTTTCATTTATTTAATTTTAATTTTAACGTAAAGTTATTAAAAAAAAAAAAATTTAATAGATTAAATTAGTTTCAAAGTTTCATGCTTACTTACTAAATTTCACAGACTAACGAATTTTGTTTTCTGTCAAAATGCATGCAGACATGCAGCAAAGTTTTACCAGAAACCTTTATTCAAACATTTTACCCGCAGACAAGATTCACAAAATCTGCTAAGATCTATGTTAAAGTCTGTCTGGATTGCTTTACTAACGAGTTCAGCAGGAAAACGCAATAAAATAATAATGCTTTACTAAAGAAGATAGACGTAGTAAAGTAGTATCTTTCATGTTGTTATTTATTAAAAAAAAAAAAAAAAAAAAAATTTAAATAGATTAAATCAGTTTCAAAGTTCAAAAACGACGTTATAGCATTTACGACACCGCGTATTTTACGTATATACCCACCACTGGCATGCGCAGAGAAGAAGAAAACCGGTAACAGCATTCTGCTCACTGAACTAGCCTACGTATGCAAAATGTACACATGAGGTGTTCATTTACTGAAAAAATTCGCTTCATTTTTTATAATAAATTTTTTTATATTAAGAATTTTTACGATAAGAGCTTAAAATATATTAAAATTTAAACACCAGAGAGGTATAAACTGACCAATCCGGGGTAAGTACGCACAGCGCATGCGTCATAAGAGAGAAATAGCCACCTTACATCGTTTTCTCTCTCTTTCTACCGAGGAGATGCTTTCATGTCTTGCCTAGTGCTAGTCTATCTTTAGTAATTCAGCATCAGGGTGTCCGCTTATCACGAAGCATTGAAAACTAAGCGCTATTTATCAGCCTCTCCGGAAGACTGAAAAGTTGTGTAAAATTATATTCAACGGTTACCTTTTCTGAGAGTATGATGGATGCTAAATTGAGAAGACGACAAAGAAGTTCTTCATCTGACAGTGAAAATGTAAAAAGCAATATTAAAAGGTAAAAATTTTGATTATTACGTACTTATTTTCAGGTTAGAAATATGGTTAGAAAAATATTGTTCACCACTTGCACTTTATTTTTTAAGCAGAAGACGTGAAGATGATGAGAAAGCCCGTGACAAAAATAAAGAAGAAAAAAGGAATCGAACAAAAAAAGGTAGAGATAGAAGCAGATCCAGAAATAGGAAATCTAGTAGGGATAAAAGGAGTCGAAGTACAGAAAGTGAAAAGGAAGATTCAGATCAAGAACGGCAGAAACAGAAAAAACGTGTAACAAAATATGTAAAAGGATCATCGGAAGAGAGAGAAAAAGAGAAAGAAAAGGATAAAGATGAAAAGTATAAAGAAAAGAAAAGAGATGAAAAGTATAAGGAAAAGGATGAAAGGTATAAAGAAAGTGAAAAAGAAAATTCAAAAAGAGAACGACATAAGGAAAGAAAACGTGAAAAAAGGTATGAAAAAGAATCATCTGAAGAGAGAGAAAAAGATAAAGAAAGGAATAAGGATAAAAAGTATAAAGATAAAGAAAGTGAAAAAGAAGATTCAGATAAAGAAAGGAATAAAGAGAAAAAACGTGAAAAGAGACTTGTAAAAGAGTCGTCTGAAGAGAGAGAAAAAGGTAAAGAAAAAGATAAGCTTGAAAAGTACAGGGGAAATCATAGAGATCGAGAAGAGAAGTATAGAGACAGAAATAAAGATGATAGGTACAGAGATCGAGAAGACAGGTATCGAGATAGGGAAGACAGTTACAGAGATCGAGAAGACAGGTATCGAGATAGGGAAGACAGTTACAGAGACAGAAGTGACAGATATAGAGATAAGGGAAGAGAAGACAGATACAGAGATAGAGACAGAGAAGATAGAGACAGAGAAGATAGATACAGACATGGAGAAATTAGTAATTCATATTATGGTACTGAATTGAAAAAGAGTTCTGATGATTCTAAGGAAAATATGAAGGGAGACACACCTGATGAAACTATTCCTCCTAAGCAGAGAAAAATAGTGGATGCATTGACATCCAAAACAGGTGGTGCTTATATTCCACCTGCTAAATTACGTATGATGCAAGCAGAAATAAATGATAAAAGTGGTCCTGCGTACCAACGTATTGCTTGGGAAGCTTTAAAGAAATCTATTCACGGTTTTATCAATAAAGTTAATACAAGCAATATTGGACCTATAACGCGAGATATATTAAAAGAAAACATTGTGAGGGGTAGAGGTTTATTGGCTAGGTCTGTAATTCAGGCTCAGGCAGCTTCTCTCACATTTACACCTGTATACGCAGCTCTAGTATCTGTTATAAATTCAAAAGTAAGTACAGAAATTCATTATTTATGATAATTATTTGAAAAAAATAACATTTAATTAAATCTTCTACTTCATATTGCAGTTTCCAAATATAGGTGAGTTGATATTGACACGTTTGGCTGTTCAATTCAAGCGAGGATTACGGAGAAATGACAAAAAAATTTGTATATCCTCTGCAACATTCATAGCACATTTAGTAAATCAAGGTGTTGCTCACGAAATTCTAATATTGGAGATCCTTACAATCTTGATACTAAATCCTACGAAAGACTCCATAGAAGTAGCGATAGCAGTATTAAAGGAGTGTGGTATGAAATTGACTAAAGTTTGCAATAAATGTATTCATGTAATATTTGAGAATTTAAGAAATATTTTATACAAGAGTCAGTTGGATATCAGAGTAAGTAAATTCAATTTTTAAGATCTAAATTCTGGAAGCTAAAGTAAAACTTACAAAAATGTTTATTTTTCAGATTCAATGCATTATTGAAACTGTATTTCAAATTAGAAAGGATGGATTTAAAAATTTTAAAACAATTTCTAAAGAGCTTGATCTTGTTGAAGAAGAAGATCAGATTATACATCTGATATGCCTTGATGATGCATTAGACGGACAAGATATTTTATGAGTATGTGTGTGTGTGTGTGTGTACGCTGTATTTCAGCTTCTAATGAACGGATTTTCTTCGTTCACGGCTCATTTTTTTTGCTTTTTTTTGTGATGGCGGCTAAAAAAATCTTTTTTTGTTTAGCTTATTTGTTTTTGTTTTATCGCAAATTTTCGATTTTTGAAAAATTTAATTTTTATTTTTTTGAATGATAGGATTGAGATATTTGAATCGAACAAAGGCCAATTTAAAGAGCATAAAAATAC
>UCOM01000158.1:0-117631 GCA_900474385.1 Ormyrus pomaceus
TTATACTAATTTTTTAGGATAAGACGAGTTTGTCCTCCCTTTAGGAAAAACTATACTAATTTTTAGTGAGGTATTTTTCTCAGTGTACAGTAAAATTCCCTTTATATGTAAGAAATTTTACTATACTGTTTGGTAAATTTTCCTATAAAGTATGATAATTTTTTTGGTTTTCACAGTCTGTGCTGGTCTTATTAGGCAGTATGGTAATGTTTACTAAACTTTTTTCTCAGTGTACGCAATAAGCTGTAAAACAAATTGTCATAAACCCCCAATGGCCGCATGCCAATAAATTAGAGTCCCGCTTAGAATCCGCTGTGCGCGGGCATCATTGAACCGTGCTCTCGCAATGATCTCGTGCGACGCGAGTCCTCCACGCGACAAACAGAGCCACTCCGCGCAAGGACGTGCGTACACTGGCCAGCGGGAATTCCGCCGTCGGCCGCATTATAATGCCGAGGCGATTAATGGACGCATTCCCGGAACCGCCGCGTCTTCACTCGGCAATACGCATTTCCGAAATTCCGCCGGCGCGCGGCGCGACGGAGAGACGAATACGCGCGTGGACGCGCGAGCATCGCGCGAGGGCGGCAGAAATATATCGCGATTATCCTTCTCCCGGGAAATGAGCGAAAGAGATTCCGGGGATACGGCCGCCCGCTTTTGACAAAGCGAAATTGCGTGGCCCGAATGGGGAATTTTCGCCTCTCGCGAGTGATTCTTCCGCGCGGCTCTTCGCGGGAGGGCGAGGCTCGATTTTTTTGGGACGGAGTTGAATTGCGCTCGAGTTCGAAATGAATCTTCACGTTATTTAAACAAATGTTGACGAAGAAAATGTTCTTTAGAAAATTGTTGTATGAGAGATACTAAATATAATAAGTAGAAACAGTTCAGGTACGGCAAGCCACGCTTTTTAAGCCTCTTACTTACGCGTCGCACATTCACCAATGCATTAGCCACTCCCACGGTTTTTCGAGCGTCCGAAGCTCGCCTTAAAAAACAGTATTCGAAAAATGTGATACGCTCGAAGCTCGGCGAGAGCGCTTCTCGCTTTGGCGAAAATCCTCGAAAAACTAGGCGGCGTCCCACTTTAGCTTTAGCATTGAAAAAAAATTACAATGCTCCTCTCCGTCACGTGTGCCTCGCGACTACGTACGTCTCTGGGCGGCTATAAAAATGCGCGTCACGAATAGAATCGAGAGAGGAAAAACTGCGGACGAACTTTTCGGGCGCAAAAGGTGCGCGCGTGTCGCCGAAAACTCCGCCATCAAAGAGCAAGAGAGAGAGAGAGAGAGAGTGAGAGAGGGGAAGAGAGGAGAGACAAATCGTGGAAAGCTCCTCCCGGCCTTCGGAAGCCATAACTTCCATCCCGGGGGAAATCTTTCCCCTAAGCGTTAGGCCGGCTACAAAACGCCGTTGTGCTTTTTTCACTCTGCGGAGAAAGAGGCTGGAATATCGCATAAACCGCGCGTCTAATCTCGGGATTAGGCTCTCTGCGCAACGTGCTTTATCCCTCTGCGCGTTTGTGTGTACGTGTGTGTGTGTGTGTGTGTGTGTGTGTGTGTGCGAGGCGCTCAGGTGTGCGGGAAAGCCGCGCGAAATTGAGTCGCTCGCTCTGTTTTCCGCTTTGTCGCCCGACGCGCGCAAGCTTCGCTCTTTCTCTCCCCCGCCTCCTCCTCTCGACGTCTCTCGCAGCCTCGGGGCTCTTTTGTAGCTCTCCAACGTATGCCGGGAGTGATAAATTCAGCTGGAGATTATGCCCGGCTTTGTCGAGAGAGAGAGAGAGAGAAAGAGAGCCGGAGCGCCGCCAAGAGGAGAGAGAGGATGCAGGAAATTGGCAAAAACCGTCCCGCTAATGATTGTTCGCGGGTAAATAGAAAATTAATGGCTGGAAATCGCGAAGCGACGTTTTTCAGCGGGCGATTCGTCAAACTTCCTCTGCGAGAATGAGAAAGTAACTTTATTGAAATTAACTTGGATGGAAGTGAATTTCCTTGGGAACTAAACAGAGTTTAAACTTCATTCGAATTTGATGATCATTGAAGTGCGCTTTATTTACGGGAAAATAGGAATTCGAAAGCTTAAAAAAGCAATAAATATATAACCAAGTTTATTAAAAAAATTCAAATTACATAATTTTAACGAAAGGATTATTACATCTTACTTCGACTTAATTTCGTTCGCCGCGCGCTCAGAATCTCAATGTAAGAAATCCAATTCCATCCAATTCTCCCGCCATTTCCTCGGCCTCGTCATTAGTCCCCCATGACTTCCATATCTAACACTTTTATCCGGCCTGAAATAATCCAGCGGTAACCCGAAGCCAATCGAGATTGGCGGAAAACGTGCGTGCCAGAAGCCTCGCAATCAGGCGTTTTTCCCTGGCCGCGGCCGGATATTATAAGGCTCAATATCGCGTGACGCTCTTTTATAACAGCGCTGAATTTATTCAGCTTTACGGGAGAGGAGGGGGAGCAGCTTATCAATTTCAGCGCACGCGTCACCGATACCGCTTCCTGTCGTATATCGTTAATAAAGCAAACCGGAGGGGGGTACTAGATTCGAAGCTGGGGATTTCTTAAATTCGCGAGTCGCGCGCCGACGTGTTCGCCGGCGGCGACGGAACTTATGAATGATCGATCGCGCATTAATTGAATAATTGCATAATTCATGATGTAAACAGAATGGTTAGGAGCGCCGCGGGTTATTGTTGATTTTAAAGATCGATTTTAATGCCGTTATTAAATTCGATAAACAATCGGGGCGATTGACATTGCCGCGTCGGCCGTTGTATTTTGTGAAAGAAACCGAGAGAAACAATACCGTCGCCGCGCGGCGACGGCGACTCCGTTCTATTTCATAATGCAGTTTAAAAGTGGGTCGACTAACTTTCTCGGTTAGCCGCCGGTGATTGAAAATACATAAGAGTAGTCGGGCGGCTTGATAAAAATGATCAATCGAAGCGAACCTTTCGCAAAACCCGCGAAACTCTGTAATCAACGCAGAAGCCAATCGCCCGCAAAACCAAAAATCAGGTCGCGCACATATATACATATATATATATTTTTTCCATTTTTCGAGCGCCGCGGCGCTTCGGTCTCCCTAATCCGATTACGTCACTTACGAGCTGGACGTTGACCGCTAATGAACTTCAACTTTGCGCGTTCTATAAAAAGAGAGCCGCGGCCAATCAGTTTCGATGAATTAATCATTTTCCAATCTTGGGCAATTAGCGTAGAGCGAGGAGGAAAACAAAAATAACCGAGGATGAGCCGCGATTCCGCGGATATTCCGCGTATGCGAGCGAGGAAAAGTTGCGCGAGAGAGGAGGGGGCAAAAAAAAAAAAACAAACCGGTGGCGTATTATTTTTTATGCAATCAGTCCCAGTTGATGCACGATATGCACCGTACTCTGACGCGATTCCCAGCTCTGCTGATGCGATGGAATATATTTTCCTGGTTCTAAGACTGCATTAAGATTCTTTTTCAGAGTTGATTACTAATAACTTTGCAGAATAATATTGACGTTGAACCAGGAAATTCAGCGCAAACTCTCGGCTCGGTAATTTAGCTCGCACGAGTGAGGAAGCATAAAGAAACAAACCGAGGAGCAAGAAAATCCTGGCCGCGCACTTGGAAAATGAAAGAAAGAAATAAATCAGCTGAGCGCGATGCGCAGCTGTCTGAAAAAAATTCCCCGGCAGGCTCGACGCTTTTCCGAAAAATCCGGGAGGCCGGCAGAGAGAGAGAGAAGCATTCGTGCACGCGCTGCTCCGTCCTGGGCAGTCGCTCTCTTTTTTTTTCATCGCGAATAAAGGAGTCGAAACAATGCTTTTGTCTCGGCGGTTTGCCGAGCGTCTTCGGCTTTAATTTCTCCGAGGGAAAGGAGGAAGAAGAAGAAGAAGAAGAAGCTCCGTTAACGGGGGCGAGGCTTCTCGTCATTATTCGCCGCCGCGACGAAAGCATCTGGGACAGGAAGTCGAGATTACCGCCGGGTTAAAGCCCTGGCCGTTGCGCACTTTTTCACTCCCGGTAATTGAATCGTGCGCGCACACGTTATTGCGCCACCGCGTGCTTTTTCTAGTCGAACGGTCGCGGGCTAATCGAGGTGCGGTGTCGCTTCGCTGATGTTGCGTCATTTCGTTTTGATTTCTTGAAGCTTCTCTGGAATACAGGAGATATTGATGTAGGTGCGGGCGAATCTAGAAAAATTAATATTTATCGATTCCGAGTGCGATGTCGATAGCGCTAAAATTACAGATAATGATTGGCAGCAATTAAGGGAGATAAGCTTTCCAATGATCGTGTCTTCAAGTTCATCAACACATGGAACTCTTTATCTTAATCTTGATGTTCTTATTTTTTCAATTAAAAGCTAATACTCCGCTAAAAGACTGATGATAGCTTTACAGTCGTCGTAATTGATTTGCTTTTTATAGTTTTATCAAATTGCGACACAAACTTAATTAGTATATCTATTCTTAAATTATTCGTAAAGTATAAATTATTCTTTTATTTATTTACGATCGAATGAAATCTTTAATTTACAAAAAAAATATTTTTACTCACAATTTTCTAAAAATTATGGTAATTTTTTTTTGGTCCTCACGATTTACGTGCTGACGCGAGGCGATTTAAAAAAAAAAGTTTCATTATCACGGCTCTTTAGAAATCCTCCCAAACCCTCATCAGAATATTCATCATAATAAAGTAGCATTAAAGACTCTTTCACAAAAACTGAACTCGAGGCGGAATGAAAAAACCTCGAAAGCTACACGTGCGTCTCGCAGATAGTAAACTCCCAGCTGATCTCGACATCGACCGTTCGTAGGAATTACGGTCGGAGCGGCTGTTGCGCAAGATAAGTCCGTATCGAAATTCGCGTATCGGGAGAGAGAGAGAGAGAGAGAGAGAGAGAGAGACGTAATTCGAGAGTCCAAGCTTAATCTCCGGTGTCGTTAGCATTCGGAACGAGTGGAGAACGCGATTACGAACGAGCGAGTAACTTGGCAAGCTCGAGCCTTTGCATTATCGGCGAGCCGTTAAATTGCGCCTCTTTTCCGATGCGAGTATATACGTATGTAGACCTGGTCGATCCTCCGATCGATCGATATTGTCTTCGGTCCTTTTTCTTGCGTCGCCCGATTGAACCGATGCAAAAAATTAGGGTCTTTAGAATAGAGATTTTAATGAATTATCGATGGCTTTTTTAGGCAACGGAGGGAAAAGAAATGCAATACCGCGCGGAATACGCGATATACTCGTGTAGAGTGAAAAAAAAAATTCTCCGTTTAATGTTGGAGTAGATTTTTAAATTTTCATAAATGCTAAAAGCTCCTGATAGCTCTTATAAATAATCCGCAGCTTTTTTGCGGACAAGGCGAATCGAGCAGCATTTTACTTAAAATTTTTTACATTCGGCGGATCAGCAATAACGTCGCTTTCAATCACAGAACTAATTAGAAATTCAGCCGGTAACATTTCAATCTCCGTCAGCTCGAAGTTCAATTCAAGTCGGTTAATCCTAACTAAACACGCATTATCGGCGCGAGGTCGAGCATTCAAAAACTCGCCTCATAAATGATTATTCTCCGACTAGCGATGGCCTCGCCGAGTCATCGAAGGCCCGCCGATATTAAAGAATCGATTTTAAGTACACCGCAATTACTCTCAGAAGTTCAAGTGCACGTATACGCGCCTGAAAATGCTCTCTCTCTCTGGAACGGCCACGCGAGCATTTTTCCTCGGCTCTCCCGCCGAAAGCAAGAGCCGTGCTTTCTTGCGCTTTGCCCCCCGCGCCCGAAATCAATCGACGCTCCGAGGCGCAACGCGGTTATATGTATAGAGGAGGGGGGAAAAGCACTCGACTGGCATCGGTTTTCCTTCCCGCGTTTCCTTTGCCCGCGGTGATTTGTGTGCGCGGCGGGGCTTTGAAAGTCCTTGCGCCGCTTTTCATGCGTGAAGCACCGAGGACGCAAATTCATTTCTCGGGGAAGAATCGGGGGTGGGAGGTTCGTCTTTCGTGATAAGGGGTCGTTCGTCTTAATTGGATTAAGCGGGGAGTTGGTTTTGAGGATAGGATGACTGTTGACACGTCAATGTCACTTTATTTGCACTGATTTTCTTTTTTATTCACTCTTACCGCGAGTTATTTTTCGACGCAATAATTAATACAGCGGACATTCTTATTCATTACAGAGGCTATTTTTTCGTCAAAAAGAAAGGTTTATCTCGAAAGGCTGACGTTAATCTTGCCAATTAATTTTGGGTCACTGTATTTTATCCTCGAAGAAATAAGGAAAAAAAATAAGGAAAAGAAACCCGATATCCTACTTAAAAAGTAATCGAAAAATCGAAAATTAAACAAATTTAAACCCGTCTCTTAATTCAACTATTAAAAAGCCCTTCGACCGAGAGTTCAACCCTTTCCCCCCAACCCCACTCATCGCGCTATATATCCACCCATTCGTTTCCCTTATTAAACCTCGCTCTCCGCCCGTGTCACTCCTCGCCTAATCCCGAAAAACGAGCGGGGGCCGATATTAAACAATCTCGCAGGAGATGGTACATGTAATAACTAACGAACTTCATCTCCCCTCAGGTGGGCGACCGGGACACGCTGACGTCGGTGGCGGCGCGCTTCGACACGACGCCGTCGGAGCTCAGCAAGCTGAACCGACTCGTCGGCACCTTCATCTACCCCGGACAGCAGCTGTGGGTGCCCACCAAGGGCGAGGGCGCATCCGGGGACGGCAAGTCCGAGAGCACCGGCTCGGACGGCACGCAGGACCAGGAGGGACAGGATGAATTGCCGCCCGAGGAAAAAGGTTCGCTCTACGTTGAAATATAGTTTTCTGTTGACGGATCGGAGAGCAAAGGGGCTGGGTCGCAAGTTTTACGGGTGCTTTAACTCGAGAGGATATGCTGTGTTTTGTTTTTCTTGAATTATTTTGTAACTTTATACGCGGCGATTACAGCGTCGAGGTAATGCTTATTTGAGAATGATTATACATACAAAGAAAGATATAGTCTGCCACTACATAGTCGGATGTATATATCTCGGAGTTAGAATCAACAATCGATAACGTGTCTATGTATTGAAACTCAGCTTAACTTTGTTGGAAAAGAAACGCGGTTGAACAATTTTCATAAATTCGCTATAAAAACAAATTTTTATTAGAAATTTAACAGATTAAATTGTTAAATACTTTGTTTGAAAAGGTGCAAAGTGTTTCCTGACTATGTACAAGCCATTTTTCTTACTATTAGTGCAATTGTATTTTTAAAAAAAAATGCAGCTCTAACTTCATTTGGGAAGCAAAAATATATGTAAATTAAAAATGTCCAGCTGTACCGAAAAATATTAATAGAAAACCTCTGGTCAGTTTCACCTAAAAGACAAAATTCTTCGGCACGGCATTCGCGCGAGGAAAAAGGGGGTCGTCGCGTTGACGGCGATCAGCTGATCAGACCCTCCACGAGGCTCGAGAGCGCATGCCATACCTTTCTCTCTCTCTCTCTCTCTCTCTCTCTCTCTCTCTCTCCCACTCTCCATGCCGCAACACATAGAATAAGCGCGCGTAGTTGCCATGCGCGCGGCTCTACAACCGCGACGTACCTATAAGGCAGTGTACGCGTCGCAAAAGAGAGAGAGAAAGAGAGTGGAAAGTGGCCGACTTTTTCCACCGAAAAATCGCTCGAATTCGAATGAGTTCCGCGAAAAGTGCGCCGTTCCTCGGGAAGTATCGAGTGGCCGACGTTGTTCCCCGTCTGTAGGTCGGCCGACTATTCGCGCCGGCCTTGAAATGGGTTAAACTTGGATGAGTCGAATCAAGAGTTTGTATCTCCCTCCTTGCTCTTCAGTGTTATAACGAATAAATTATGCATCGACTTCCCTCCCCCGGCTTTATCTGCCAACGAGGTAGAATCGAGGGGAGCGCCGGCCGAGCCGAGGTCTAATTGATTTCCTTTACCTTTGCAGAACTGCTCGATAACCTGAGACCAGTTTCTCCAAAACCAGGTCACTTAGAGCGCGTCAAAACTCCTCAAAACTCCAGTGCTATGGACGAGGACGTGCACGCGTACAAAGAGAGATTTTTGAAGATCACCGTTCGACACATCACCGATGGCCAGGTAATTTTCAATCGATTTCTTTACTTTCTGATAGTCGGCCGAATTTTCTAAAAAAAAATATTGCGATAAAACTCTTTTTATTGTATTTCAAGTGATTTTAGTAAATATTACAGTTTATTCAGAAAGTAGAAAAATGTTAACTTTGCTTATTACTTAACCTTAAAAATTTATTATACTATATTATTAAAATAGACAATAGTTGAATAAAAATGAAACTAGAGTACCACGCATAAAGATAAAATTGCATGCACTGGTAAAAAAGCTATTTAATTAAAATACAACAGAACTCTCACTAAAACGATTGCTACCTTCCAGGGAGTCGTCGGCGGAGTGCTGCTGGTCACACCGAACGCGGTGATGTTCGACCCGAACGTGTCCGATCCCTTGGTGATCGAGCACGGCCCCGAGTCGTACGGCGTGATCGCGCCCATGGAGTTCATCGTTAACGCGGCGATCTACTACGACATCGCGCACATGCGCGTCGGACACACGGAGACCGGCCAGCCGGACAAGAAACCCGAGATCTACTACATGAAGAAGCCCGGCCCACCGGCGTCGGCGACGGCAGCGGCGCAGGATGCCAACGCCGCCATTGCCGCCGACGCCAGGAAGTGCGCGTCGCCCGGCAAGGACGAGAACTTCCCCGAGCTCGCCGTCGACGACAGCGAGAGTGTCTGCAGCTGCGCCGAGCGCGAGGGAGACGCCTTCCCCAAAGCTTTCGACAAGGATCTCATTACGCCGAATAATGTCTCTAATGTACGGGAATTTTCTTTCATTTTCTATCGCTTCAAGAGTCGTGATGATGTTTAGAGTTTGTAGCGTTGATTGTTAATGAAAAGTAGAGAATTTAGTACAGTTTTTGGGTAAAATGTAAGAAAATGATGTCAAAAGTTTAAACCAATTAAAGATTTTAAGTAGATTTCGAAAAGTCGATTACATGAATTAAGAGCGTTTTTCAAATAGAACAGAAATTTCTTGAAATAACTTTGAAACATCAGTTTCATTATACTTTATACTTTTATAGGACGAAGCTTCGACCAAAGATAAAGAGAAAGACGAATCTGCTAAGGAAGAGACTGGCGGAGGTCAGGCAAGCAGAACCCTGGAAGAACGAAGACGTTCGATGCTTGATCATCATTGGGCAGTTCCTAGCAAAGATAGATGTTCATTTTCCGTAGATGACGAGCAACAGGATTCCTTAAATTCAGAAAAAGTAATATTTCAGTATTTGTACTGATTTCTTATTCTTCAGAGATTTGTACTCAGCGCAAGCCTAATAAAACTTTAATATTTATAGGCCGAGTCTTCAAAATCTAATGCCATTCCTGAAGACGAGGAAGGTTCTCTAGTCAAACAGTCGTGTCATGATTCGGGCATTGACATTCGCGATCCTCCACTTCCAGTAGTCCAACCGATTCCAGCGAAGAAGGTTTACTCAGATGCCGATATAGTTTTATCTTCAGATTGGGTACCACCGATTACCATCGCGCCAACAAACGTCACAACGAGCACATTAGATGCGGATTCCACGATCAATGGTAGGAAAAAGGCCAGTTCCGTTTCCTTCAGTTTAGATAGTAATAACGAAGAACAAGAGAAAGAAAAGGAACACAAAGAAGATGAGAAGCAAGAAACTCGTAAAAATAAGGTTTATTGATGAAATATTAATAAAACATCTCATAATATTAATAAAATAAGAACGTGTTATTCCATATTGCTATTCATTTTTAGATGTTGAAGCGTCTTTCTTACCCGCTTTCGTGGATGGAAGGTCTTACAGGAGAGTCCAAAGATGACGATAGCAAACCTCCATCGGACAAAATGTCAAGCCTTCCAAACAGTGCTGACAGTCATCATTCTTCCGTGTTTAGCAAAGTTTTCTCTAGGTGA
Organism: Ormyrus pomaceus; assembly: GCA_900474385.1. Taxonomy (NCBI): domain Eukaryota; kingdom Metazoa; phylum Arthropoda; class Insecta; order Hymenoptera; family Ormyridae; genus Ormyrus; species Ormyrus pomaceus. Next base: position 10,021 of record UCOM01000158.1, read on the forward strand.
GACTATCCTTTTCCTTTGAACCAATGCTAATTTCTTTTTCTGAATTTTTAATAACTTTATTCATGGCAAAGTAAATTTTTGAAAATCAATTTTAAAATAGTGTTGCTGTAAATAAAAGCTTAATTCTTTTGGCAGCACTTACTAGTAGCCAATATTTAATAACAATTTTCTAGAGCATGATTTCACATTAAGCGTGTCACTCGCATCTGGTACAAAGATTAACATCTTGTAATATAATTTTTGAAGCAAAAAGAATTTAATTTCGATTTTTACAATCCTTGTATAAATCGAAATTCGCTCTCGCTAATCATGCCTAGGACAGCTTTTGCCTTTATTTACTAGATAACATCATTGCATAATCTGCAAAATAAAAAAGTAATTGAACCATGAATGATGATTCAACGAAAAGAAAAGTAAAGAGAAAAAGAAATCGTTTGTCCCATTAATCTTCCATGTAACCCATCTTCACTTGCGACTAATTACTAATATATGAATGGTGTCGGTGTCTGCATATAAAAGCTCTCCGATCAACTTGGTGAGTGACTTTAGTTCCGGCCTGTTCGCTAAAACTCCCAGTGAAGAGAGCGGCGGTCGAGCAGGAGGTACTCCTCCGCTCACCGCCTCCTCTCTCTCGCAGGACTCGAGCAATCCGGTATTCTCTCCGGGTCCGCCTGGTATTGTAGGGTGAGTTTGGACCGTCCTTGCTCCTTCTATCTCCCCTCTACAATGCTCCACTATGTTTCCCGACTATGTACATTCTATTTGGCTGTTTGTAACGTATGATATAGTTTCTCTGCCCACTGTCTTACACAAAAAGGACACGAAAAACACGCTGCCCTGATTGGAAAACTATTAATAAATTAAAATAATATTATTATTAAATAATTAACATTCATCTAGCTTAAAATAAAAATAAAAAATACATAAATTTTAAGAGTAATGAATCGTTTTGAGAAAAATTATTTGAGGTATCTTTTAAACTGCATCATTATTTATTTTGAATAAATTAACATGTTATATTTTAAAGCAATGACCCAGTGCTATTTTAGTACAACGTTGATGATTTATTAAGCTATTAGAGTACACTTATAAATAAAAATCTTTCATTACTCTTTAATTGACTGATTACCACCAATAAACTTTTCTAATCAGGGCTTACTGTAGATCTAATACAATGATATGATCCGTAGATATGTCCAATAGTTTAAATGTATTGTATCCTGTTCGTTTGATGTTGCATCATATCAATGTCTCGATGTACTGAAAAACTGTAGTGTCAACTCACAAAAAAAATTTTTACAAAAATACTGTAACCTAGAACATTGTTCATAAATGTTTCTAAAATAAAAGAAAAAGTTCTTTACTACTATCATGAGATTATTAGATACATGCGGATCCGCAGCCAAATAACTGAAACAATGAGAGTGTAAAACCCCTTCATATATCCTAAATCCCCTCATTTTGGGAAATTGACATGTGACACCTTTTCAGCGCCTCGTCCAACACCGGCATGGATATCAATCGTCGTTCACAGCTTGCCTGCGCTTTTTACAGACATAAAAATAAACGAAACATCATTATCCATTCAACATGACATATGACACGTTTTAGTTATCTATTTTATAGCTTACACCCAAGGATAGTATTCACCTTGAATGTCTAACGCCCTTGCATATCTTTACATGTCGTCAAGTATAGATGTTTTCGAAGCTATGAGACTTTATTATTGAAAATGATCTGAAATCATTTTTTAAAACCTAAATTCAGTTATAACGTAGCTGTGACTGTAAAAAAAACAACTATACAATTATAGAGCAATTATAAAAAAATAACAATCAATGGATAAAAAATTGTCTCATACCTGCGAACACTTATGTGTTTATTTTTTTACAATTTCACGTACTAAATTAAAAAATTTTCCAGACGTTCTTCCGTTGGCACCTTTATCAGGCAGCAGCCTTTAAATTCATCGGGAAGCAGTAGCGTTGACAGTAGCCGAGGTAGCAAAACGTCCACTGCACCACCACGATTGGACTACCGTAGCATGGTTTCCGTTGAAGATATGCCCGAACTATTCGTCAGTTTCGACAGTGAGTATTGATTCGCTTTTCAAATTTTTCAAATATTATTGAAATATCTACAACTATTATATACTTCTAGAATCTCTATGGCGTAAAAAATTTAAAGAAAGACAAGCAAAATGTGTTCAAGTTAACACAGAAATAGGAGGAGTTTTTTTGTAGTTGAGTGGTTTTTTTGCTATGAGGATATTTTTTTGCTATATTTCACTAGCAAACGAAATTGTTTTATTTTTTCAAAATTTTATTTGATTATTCAATAAAGAATAATTGATAACTGACCAAATTAGAAAACGTTTTTACGACTACAATAGGATAAACAATGACGTTTTACAACTTTTTGGCATTTTATTCGTCCTTAATTTCAAAATAGAGTCTTCATTGGTAATCTCATGTGAACACATCGGTTTCATCAATCAATTCTGAAACGGCAGATATTCATGTCGAAATAACTTTTTAGCATTATGAAATCCGCTGGTTAATTCCAAAACGAGTTTCACCTTCATTTACATTCTCTTATTGTAAACACGTGACAAGCCTCATGCTGCGACATTACATCGTCAATCATAATCATGCATTGCAAAATTTTAAATCTATTTAAACGTATTTCTCGAGTGTCTCTCGTACAGCCGAATTCATAATGCGTAATATCATTGGTTTCATACTAATACTTGTAATATCATCTACTTTTTGTTGTCCCTCTAGTCCAAGCACCTAATTTTCCCGAACTTGAAGGTCTCGGTAGGTTCATAAAGTAATTAGCTTGTACACGATTTACCATTTGTCATAATATTGTGCATATGCTTAATTGATACCAGCTTCCTTATGATTTGTTGCCTTTATGTAGCAGGGCTGAACGAAAAATATGTAGCCCCCTTTTTAGTTTTTTAACTATATAGTATCCACATAGCTCATAAAGTTTAATTTCTTACACTTTATCACCTAATTAACATATGTCACTCAATATGTCATATTCATTCATCACTTTGACACAGTGAATATAATAGCAAAACAGAATAGTCAGTTATTTAAAAATGCAATGAATCTTGCTTGTCGGGATTTTTAGTTTCAAGAGAAAACAGTTTATTGATCAACTGCTCTCTGCCTGCGTGAACCATTTCCTCAATTATTTGCCCATTAAACCATGACATTGCGCATTACTAATTCCATTGATTTGCTAAAATTTTATTTTTATTTTAGCTTTATATAGCTCTGTAAAATATTGTAAAAATTGTTAATATGCAAAAAGTATCATGGAAATGTTTGTTGATTGAAAATGATAGATAATTATAAAGATTAGAGAAATAAACCGTATTATGCATTAACATGTAATTAAAATGCTTGTAATTCTTTTTTGTTTTATCCTTTATCGAATATTATAAATATACAAAACGTAAGATCTCCACGGTAAATGAAAAATGCTTGCATTTTATTAATTAAATACATTAAAAAAAATTTTCATTTACTACTAATCAATATTAATAGTAATATACTTGAATATCTTAGATTTTAAGTTACTTTTATTAAAATTTAACTTTTCATTAGTAACACTACTTTATTATCGTAGAATTGATTCCGAGGCCTGCACGTTCTTGCGAGGATCCACCACTGTACCTGAGATTACGAACTGGAAGGCCTAAGGACAAGAAGATTCCTTGGTCGACTCCAATAATGAGTTATGGCAAAAAGAAAATCCGACCAGAATATTGGTTCAGCATACCACGTAACAGGTACTTATATATTTGTTATTACCGACTTAAACTTGTTTTTCAAAAAAAAAAAAAAAAAAAAATGATTTATTTTCAAAGAGTTGTTAATACGAAGTAATTGGAAAAATTAAGTTATGTAAAACCTTATCATTTTGATGTTTACGAGTTGTTCTCATTTTAAGTGTTTTGTCGGTAAAGTAGAACTCTTTAATCATAAAATATTGCGTACTATAAAAATTAATATTTTGTTATAAAATTTGTAATGGATTTCAGCACTTTACGATTTTTACGATTTTATTTTTTCAATAAAAATAAAGTTATCAAATTTGCATATAAAATAAAGTAATTTATTACTTGAACAGTTTTTACAATCTTATAAGATAAGCGGATTATCATATCATCGCATAGTAAAAATAAGCTTTAATTCATATCTATAATTTTTAATCGAAATGTATATAATAATTATCAATTTATTATCGCATTCTAAAATATTACAAAAAATTGTTATCGATAAAAAAATAAGAAAATTTAGTAATTCTTATTTTGCAAACATTAAATGAATTCGTAATATTATTCTGAGTCATGTCGCTAATTATCTTAGATATATCTTACGTTAATGCGTGAAAAACAGCGATTAACTAAGCAGACGGTTTCGGTGCCAAATAAAGCAATCGTTATAAGCAACTATTAGAACAAACAAACTATTTATAGAATATGAAAATATTATGCTTTAGGAGGTAAAATTGCAAACTGCTTTACTTTCTATTAAAGTATGTAAGTTCAATGTCAAAACAAAAAAAGTTAAAATTTGCAAAGAAGGTCAATCAAACTTCAACAAAAATATTTACTGGAAACTCAATCTATAAAACGAAAGATAACATTTGACTTAAAACGTTTTTTTATCAGGAAAATAAAAAAATTCATCACACTTGATATTCATTCTGAAAACAACTTATGAAACGATGAGGTTGTATCTTCTTTCAGCGTATAAATTCTCTACGATTCGTCAATTTTATTTATAATTATATCGTCCCTAAATGATGATATGAAAGTGTGCAGGAGCAAAAGATTTCCCGTACTCAAGATTTATATTTAATCTCTAAAGTTAGCATAGAACATATTATTCAAGTCAGCTCGTACGTCGGAATGAATTGTCTTGGCGTCATCGAAATTTAAATTCTATGGACCGCGGAAATAAACGGCATTTATTATAAATCGTGTTGCGTAAGCGAACGGCAGACTTTCCACTCTTTTGATCGAAACTCGAAAAAGAAAAAAGAAAAATTGGCCGAAGATGCAGGAGCGCATGACGACTGCGTTCGAAAAAACGGCGGGAAAATCGCTGGTGGCTTTAGATACGTCACTCGGCAAGGCACGTGCTCTCCTATCCTGTCGAAAGTTTTCACGTGACGGTGCCGCTGTCCGCTGCTGCCACTTGCGCGCGCGCGCTCACATGCCTTACTTTTCAGTGAACGCCCACGAGAGCTCGTGCAATATCTTACCGCGCGCGAGCGCGAGCGTTCTTTTACGTGTGTGACTCTTTGTGAGCGCGAATCGCGCATTCCGATTCATTTAAAATTAGCGGAAGAACGGTAGCAGACTTGGACCGCATCTACTCTGTTCTGCTTGGTATATTTGGGCAGGAGAATAGCCAGATGCATACGAAGCGATCGGCAGCAGTAAGCAGAGTTCTCGAGGCTCTGCCAATTATCTGGGAAGCGTTTATCGCTGACGTTATCGCCTGTCGACGTTGCGCCGTGCATTTATCTCATTCCGCTTTCGAAGCGTCTAGGTTATGCTACTGGACGGAAAAAATTAGTACTAGGAGTTTAGAAGCTGACTATTACAGCTGACGGACGCGTGATTTCTTGGACGTTGTTTATAATAAAGATTTTACCGATTCTTGATGTTTCGAGCGCTGGTTGGTTGCGAGGAACAAGTGAAATCTTAGATTTGCTCTGGGATACGCATTATATTTTTAGAATGAATACCATTTTCGGTACGATGGCGCAATACGTTAATTATTACGCGCCTGGTGTGGCGAATTTTGCGAGACAGGCCATGCCTTTTCTTTCTCAGAGGTAAATGAAATACGTACTTTATTTAAAAGGAATTCAACTGAATTCAAAAAACGTTGCACACTTGAAGTCTTTTATATTCACCTATATCACGCTTGAATTCTATTTGTACATCTAGATAAGAGATAACAATAAAGTAAGAACTGCCTTGATATTTTCAACGCGATGCTCCAATAAACACACATGTTGAACATACAAATAAAATAAAATTAACACGTTTTGAAACAAATGCAAGGTCTCTCCAATCACAACAGTGCGTCACGCATATTTTTCATAAAATTAACATTCTTAAATCGGCTTTGAGAAATTCAATTATAAATGTATTCTAATCGGTTTAAAAAATTCACGTGAATGAATCTAAATATTTATAGGAATTCTCGAGTTCAATAAAAGCGAAAATTTGACTCTAACCAAAAATACAAATCCGACTGTCGAGTATTATTTACCAAAACACACATTCTAACGAATTTCGCAAACTTGAAGACAGATTGTGTTGATATTAGCGCGGCCATCGCTCGCTAAAAATCCGCGTGGGCGAGCTTGCACTAATTGAAGTGCGCGCGAACTGAATAGCCGACCCTGTCAAGTCAAACAAAACACCAGATGTACACAAATAAATCGCGTTTCTAAATTTCTTCTGCATTTCTGTGTCGCAGGGTGGACGACCTCTACAGGTTCATCCATGCGTGGGTGCCATCGCTCTACGGCGAGCTGGACGAGGACTACTGGAGAGAACGGGGATACATACTATCGGACACTGATACCGACCTGTCACCGGAACTGACGCCGCGCGAAGCCGGCGAGCCTGGAGAAACTGGTACTGAGGAAGGAAAGGATGGCGAGGGCAAAGCCGGAGAGATTTCCGAACTCACCCGCGAGTCCTGGGAGGTAAGTTCCGTTCCAATTTTTTACTGACCGCATCCGGTTGTTTTCTGAAAAGGTCGTTAGGAGATCGCTGCAATCTTGCAGCAGACAGTGACTTTACCGACATTTCTTTAAAAGTTAATTAGAGATATTTAAAAGCTCTTTTTAACTTTCAAAATTTTAAAAATGCTTGATAATTTTTCATCGACAAGATTACAGAAAAGTAGTTAAAAGGTCTAAATTTGTTGATGGAATTTGTAGTTAAAGTCAAGTACAATTTATAGCTGAAATGTCGATGCATCAAAGGAAATACCTGTTGCAAAGTGTTTCTAGGCTTTTCGAAAGCGGCGATTTTGCAAGAGCTTTCCAGATGCAGCAAAGCTGGGAAACTTTGTACAATGCGGATTATTAGCCCACTAATCATACGTGCGAACTCGAGTCGAGCTTATCTGAAAATAGTTCTTGGCATACTCGTGCACGATACTTGGCTCGTCCGGCTCGCGGCTTCTCTGAAGCTCTTTAAAATCGTGCCTTTCGTACAGCCACACACATTGATATTTCGCACGAGATTGAAAAAGAAAAAAATTACTTCAAGAAAGAATTTAAACTCATGCGTTACCAAGAGAAAAATGTGCCAGACAATATATTGCACAAACAAAACTGATTTTCAAGTTTGCCATTGCTCTCAGAGTAGCGGGTGCCTTATTTTCCTCTTTCAAAGAAAACACGAATTTTATTCTTGCATTGGAATGCCCGGCAACAAATGCCTTTGGTTTTAATAAATGTTTTACCATCATTGCCAACAAACTGTTTGTTCTGAGAAAATATTCTGTTGATATTATTTGAAAGGAACACTTAGTTTATTCAAAGAAATGTTATTTTCAGGCCGATTCAATGTTTATCGTGACCTATTTCCTTATTCGAATCGATTCTAATTAAGCTAAATATCTCATTATTTAAAAAAAAAAAAAAAAAAAAAAAAAAAAAAAAAAAAAAGCGCCAATGCAAGAGATAAAGCGGTCGAAGACCTAAATAGCAAAGGCAAATTTGCAAAAAAGAGAGTAGCTTTTAAAATTAAGAGATAAAGAAGCACAAAAAGAACGACCTGTTGACATTGGGGGTGTGTTGTTGGCTTCGTTGATCACAGCTGATCAAGGCCCCGTACGTAAAACTCTACAGCATCCTGAAGACCTCGAGCACGTCCGCCGACTCTGAGCAGATCCAGGATCCCGAGGTACGGCTGTCCTTTCGGCCACATAATCTCAATACCAAAACGATAAACAACCACAACTATTACCACCACTATTACTACCAAGCGCTAATGTCGATGTTTAATATATCTCTATATATAATACCTATATTACTATTACTACTCACTGTCGCCTCTTATTTGATGATTTCACACCCTGGGTCTCTTTGTTTAGTTTTTTGTTCACTCTCTATTTCTGCAATATCGATTATAATGCATGACCTACTACTGTATATTACCGTTTGGGACCAAGAACCAAAGAAAAAGATGTATAGCCGAACAACAGCGCACCAGAAATAGAATCTCGGTGCTCCACCTCTTTCCACACGCACATTGTACGGACATACAGTAACAATACCACACCCAAAACTCAATCAACAACCAACTTACACGCCCTTTTTCACGGCCAAGCACCGATCGATGTGTACCGAAATTTCGAGTAACGCTCAGACAAAAAGACTAAGCCCCCTTTCTCTGTTTCTGTGAAAAGGCAATTCACATTTCGCGACTGCACAAAGTGTACATCCGCTCCTGCGTTTATTAACCGTAGCGTTTGTTGTGAAAGAGAAGCTTACGCAAGCCCTCCTCTGATCGGGATTTTGTGTGTATTATATGTCGAGCACCTGCTGTTATTAGTTAGTCCGCGACAATGCACTCAAGCACGTGTATATATCCTTGCACACAAATTCACTAATATTCGGGTACGATAAGATAGAAAGCATGCGGTGTGTTCGATTTATATATATGTGTACTCCGCGAATTGTGTATATTTATGTGCATAGGTGTGCATCTCTTCCCCGCTGGCACGTAATTCACTTTTCGCGTTAGACATTTCGTCTCTACATATTTCGGCGTAATTCCGAGCTTCACGGGGGTTGAAACTACGTTGCGACTGCTGCTGCGCCAAAACTTGGATTTGTATATTATATTATGATGGAGCTCAAGAATTATTGCAAGCAGTTGACAACTCATTAATGTTGTCGCTAAGTTTTGATTAAAATAAGATGTACTCGAAATTAAATTGCAGTTTCAGATTTTTAAGTACGGTAAATTAATACATTTTACGACTTCCTTGAGTTATTAGCAATTTCTGTGAATTAATAAAGTTATTCGAACGCTCGAAAGTACTTTAAAATTGTTTAAGCACTAAATGAACTCCACATCATGTACCCAATTTACTTTTTTTTTCGATCGTAAAACTTTATGATCTGTGAAAACGAAAATCATTAGCGGCTAAAAATATAGAATTTTGTCATTAGTGAAAAAAGCAATTAATATAATATTACTATCTGTAGACAGATAATAAAACTTTAGGATATAAATAACGAAAATCGTGAGTCGCCATACACTTGTCTTTTTTGTCATCTCTTACGCATAAGGTGACGTAAAACTATTAAACCGTCGTCATCCAGAAAATTAATTTAGGTAATAAGACAAGGAGCCTCAAAAAATTTTACGTCCGAAAAGTCTGGAAAGAATTCGTCGCATTCCTGTGTATCCCACCGTTGAGTCAGCGGGTGCAGCGGCTATATTTCGCCGTGCGTTTTCCCGCTCGTTTGCAGAGCTCGAAATTTATTTTTAATTCGCCCACACCAAGCGAATAAGGCGCGCTTGAAAATACAATAAACTCGCGTGCGACCTTCAAAAAAGTGTCTTCACCGCGAGGGTTGCTGACTCTGTCGCGCAGAAATGCAGCCAATTTATTTCTTTCGGTAAAAGATAATACATCTTCTAATAAACTTGCAAAAACTACGTTTCTTCGCAAATGCTCTATAAAGCAAACAATGATTACTCAGGAATTTTTTAGTGAAACGCACAAGTGCACGATCGTAAAAGTCGGCAATAAATTTTGCTCAGTTTTTATTTGCTCCTAATGAATTTAAAAGGCTTTTCTCGTTCTTTCAGCGACTCTATCCTACAAAAAGCTCTCTAACCCCGTCGGAGTCATCAATAGCCGGGGTAATTGCTTCATCCGCCTGGCGGGTTTGTTTTCTTGCGATTATCCCTGTTTTCTAAGAGATTGTCAAGAGATAGGAGGCTGGCATAGGAAGCGCGCTAAGAAAATTTTCTGGCGAGCGATGCGGCAGCCTTCGGGCGTCATTAAGCCGCGTACAAAAATAGGATCAGGAGCAGGCGAGCGAGTTGCCCCCCGGGATCGAACCGTTCGAGCTCTGCCCGTTATTGTTGCGTGAATTGGATGATTTTTGGGAAAGGTCGGATAAGAAAATTCGCAAGAAATCACAGGATTATGCTTTCGAGGTTAATTAACCCAATTAATTTTTTGATTGATTGAACGCAAATTGTACGGATATTGTTGGAAAAATCATAAATTAGAAATATGTGAAATTCTAGCTATTGGATAATTTGGTTTATTCACGTTTTCGGAAGTTTGTCTTGCGCACCGAATTCGCGCAACATTAACAAAGGAATTTGGAAATTCGAAGAATCGAGAGAGAACCCTCGAGAAAAACCCGATGACTCATCGCGTCTTTCCCACCCCTCGATTGCAAAACGTTCTTCTTAAAAAAAAAAACAAAATACTCAATGAAGTCTCTAAAAATAGATTGAACCAATTTTTTATTCTTATGCAGTTCATAAAGCTCCTCACCTATTATATGAATCAGTGGCAATAATAGTTCGCGCACTCATTTACGACGTGTAACACATTACTTCACCGTTTGTCAACCGGTAATAAAATTATTTCTCCGTAAAAACTCAACGCACCTCTAAGAAGCTCCCGAAAAAAATGCATCGTACATCCGCGGTAAACAATTCTCTCAGCCCAGTCGAAAAAGAAAAATCGAGCAGGTTCGTGACTAACGCTATCCGAAAAAACAATTGCGCCCGCATGCCAAGAGAAACGAGCGTGCGTGTACCTACGAAATTAACGGCTCGACGCACTCGATTCCTTGGCATTTTTTTTTCGCTGGCGCTTTGTCAGCGCTGCGCGCGCCTCTGTATTTTCAGACCGGCAAACAAGATTTTATCGGCCCGCGTATTCGAGACGACGATAGGCGCTGTTACAATCCTTTAATTATCGTGTTTTCAGTATGAAAAACATCCTTAACTCGGCTGAATATAACTTTTAATTCACGTGTTTACCCACATTTATTATTATCTGCGACATTTCATCGAGCGTAGCGCAATTTTGCTCTAGAACAGTGCCCGAACAGATGTTTAAATAAAGCTGCGGAATTCCCGAAATTTTCTCGCATTCCTCCACAACAAGTCATTGAAGCTTCTGCATCGAATCGAATTAACGCCTCTGCGCGTCTTTATTTAAATTACCGCGATATTTTCGCGATGACTAATCTTATCTATTCTCGCGTAATTCCGAAACTGCTACCGATCAAACACCGTTAAGCGCCACTCGTAAAAAACGCGCATCCATTATTAGATAAAGTTTCGCCGTTGTTGTTGTTGGCTGCTGTAATTACGTCATTCGAGCTATTGCGTGCACTTTGTAAATTTGCATTTCTGCGACGGAGGGTGCAAATTTATCGATCCTCTGGCTAAGCGAGGAAAAAATGTAGCTACTTACACGTGGGTCAAACAGCGCAAATAAGAACACGACGACAGATAATTTTTTATTTACGAAAATTTGTACATTGATCTTGCCTTGATCGACATATTTTTATTGATTCAGATGCTGATAGAGCCGCGAATAATGAGGAAATCGTTTGAAATAAATGGAGCAAATAGTTGCAGGTGAACACTTTTGAGTGCCACTTCTTTTCGTTGATTATATATTGTTCTTCAAAGTCTTATCAGGGAATAATTATTGCCGTTTTATCCCATAATTCTTACACGATTATACTATACACTTGTTGTAAAAGAAACGGTTCTTGATTAATCGTACTAAAATAAACGATGATTATGCTCTTGAGCTTATTGACTGATTCTTTATCAGTTTCGAGTGGTTGGATTATATCGTACGTCGCAAAATTTATTATTGAATCTAAATACCACCGGTTGGTACTTGCATTTACGAGGAAGATTTGTCGGTTATAGAAAGTATCGTAAATAAAAATGATTACTAAATTAATTATACTGATATGTCATGTACTTCAAAATGTTATTACAATTTGTTATTACTGTTTTCAATCGAGTTCTTTTTTGCGAAAAGGAATGCACGAAAAAAAATATTTTGCAAATCATACGATCTACAAAAATAAAACGTGTCGATTAATGAATTTTTTATGCGTTTGTGATTTATCAGTTTTTTGAATTCTACATAGCAAACAGTTAATTAGGTATCGACTCTTAAGACTTACTCTTTTATATATTTCACTTGGGGCAAATTTTTATACGCTTTATTATATAAATATGCGCAATACTTTCTTGAAAAGAATTATGCAAGTAAACGTGGAAATATTTTTAAAATAACGATGAAAATATAGTGTGCAAAAATAGACTTGTTTTTTTAATTTCAAGTAGATAAATAAAAATAGCAATTTCTGTCGCCGAGTAAATAATATTTTCAGCGTTGAAAATTTAGTTAAACGCCTTAGCATAAATTAAAATACTTCCAGCAAAAAAATAAGCCTTATCCAAGAATAACTCCGAAAGAAAAATTAATAAAACCAACGACAATAACATTGCCCACAAATTCAGATTCCTCAAACAAGTTATTTTTACTCCAAAAAAAAAAAAAGAAAAAAAAAAAAAAATTACAAAGCGCAGCGTGTAATAGCACCAACAAGTTGAATCAGAAACGACAGAAAAAGTCGATCTCAATTGCAAATTGCATCAATTTGCCTCTATTAATTTGGTCGCACGACGGCTATCGCGTCCACAAGTCTTGCCTGCTTCTTTTAAAAAGCTCGACACAAAGCATCCGCGCACCTAGGCAGGTGCAGCGCCCCTTCTACGCTGAGCTCTCGGCCCTGATAGTGATCTCGCACATTAGCAGGAGTATAAACTTTTACTTTTCGAGCCCGGCGCGCCGCCGCCGACGGTGGGGCCATAAGACGGCGCTACGTATATATAGGTGCAGCTCGAAAGTTCCCGTAACTACGGGAAAAAGTATTGCCCGTGCAGGCGTAAGCCACGGCGCCGCTCCGTCTGAGAACTTTGCTCGCTCACTATCGATCTGTTTCTCTAATCGGGTGGCGCTCCGTCGAGCAGCGCGCCTCTACTTTCACCGCTGCGCTCGAAAGCCGGGGAGAGTATTCTCTCTCTCTCTCTCTCTCTTTTAAAATGCCAGCTGCGGTGAGAGCGTAAACGGGGCGCACGAGAGCAACAGCACGTGCTGCGCAATACGTCTGCGCGCTCGTCCCTAATCGGGAGTCGACGGCTTCTCTCTCCTCTCTCTGACTGAGTCGGGGGAGCCGCCGTCGCCGCCGCCGCTCGTTTCTATATGAATCGCTTGCGGCTGGCGCGGAAGTTCAGTGCGACTTTGGCCATTACCCAGTCGTGTCATACTCTCTCAACCACTGTACACAGCTCTCATCCTCCGTTGTGCAATCGATCGGCGTGCAGTGCAATCTCTCGGTTCTAGAGAGGCTAACATGTGAGGAAGAAAGCGAGCTTGCAGAGAAAGAGAGAACGTCGACTCCCCGTCAGTGTTTACGTCCGGATTCGTGCATCGCGCACTCGACCTGTCCCCCCCCGGCGAGAGGGACGACGGCGGACTTATTTTCGCGAGAGAGGAGCAGCGCACGCGTCGCGCGCGTTACGACGGCGACAGCTACGGAGCGGCCGGCGTCGAGCTCGTGGCTGAAGAGGAGGCAAGCCTCCACGACAAGCACGAGCAGCGTCGACGTATCGAACGGCAACACGGCTACCGCGGCGACCGCCTCGGCCAACACCGACAACATGCCCAAGAGCAAGGTCTCCAACCCCATCACCAAGATCACAAAGTTCCTCAAGCAGAAGACGAAGGTAACCGAGGCGTTTGTTTACAAGACGCGAGAAGCGCGGCGGCGGCGGCCGCGTTACGTAAACCGGCGGGATTTAATTTTATGCAAAAAGCCGGAATGTTGTGCGAAAGTATAAGGCTCGCGGCGAAGCTTCGACGCGGAAAGCTGCGAAGCGTATATGAAAATCGATGGCGTCTCCTTCGCGGTCACCTAGATTACGTTTTAAGCTGTAAATACCCGCGATTTCTTTACCTTTTGTCTCCTCGCCAGGTTAGTGTCACTTAGCGACTAAATTAATCCTCGTGAATATTTAATTCCGTATCTTGACTAAAATCCGCTCGGTCGTCAAGCAGAATGTCGAGACTCTGAACGTATCAATTATTCGAGCGAAAGCGCTGAAGAAATTTCGGATAATACTTAATACTATCTTTTCTCAAGAGACAAAGGCGCCTTCAGCTGCCACGCAAATAGCTTCGGACACGTACGGAAGAAGTTCTGCGTACGTGATTCGGTGCACGTCGGCTAATTTGTCACTTTGAAAATTCTCACCCGCGGTTGCAGCTCACTTATTTCGGCGCCTAAGCTCGATATAAGGCCTCTTTTTCTTACGGTGTACGATTCGCGTCACATGACAAGGCTTCTTTATTGGTGCAATTGAGCGCTCATGAGGGATAATGTGCATCCTTAACGAAGCCCCCGAGCATTACGCTCCAGAATCTTCCATCTTCTCTAATTCGCGTACGAAAAGTGTGGGCAGGAAAACAGGCGACAACGAGGCTGCTAAGTTATGCCCATAACTTAGCTCGGTCATTTGTTATTCCCTCTTCCTCGCGGGAAGCATATCTACTAATAAATTAGCTTTCTCAAGCGGGCTTATCGCGGAATTTCCCCCCGCGGTGCTCGGAAATATCGGCGACCCGCGGCATCCTCTCGTTCGGATCTTCGGCTTTATCTGCCAGAAACTGCCGCGAATTTGCGTTCTTCTTGTTTGCTCGCTCGTCAATTGACTAATTGGCTAAGGTTTCACGCGATCTACATCTTTTCTCGGGGTTATTCCTAACGCGCTCAATTGTCCCAGCCGCTATCCAATTTCAGCTCGACTTCTCGAGAAAACAATGGACCGAAAAAGGTCGGCCACCTCTCAAAAAAGGAGGAAGAAAAGCCGGAGAAAATTGCGGCATTCATGTACGAGAGAGAGGGAGATCCCTTCCTGATCCCCTTGAAGCTCGAGGCTCGCGTGATTTCGCGAGTCTGTTTTTACCACGAGCGAAATATTAATGATACGTCGGACTCCGATTGAATAAAAAAACCGCCTCGGTTTTTATCAAGCGTTATATTATTCGCCTGGCTGAATTATCGATGCGCGCGAGAAAAGTGGAAAAATTCCGATCCGAGCTGACCGAATGCATGTTTCAGCAATTTCTTACTCCGCCGACTGTGTCTTAATTCTGTTATCAATATTCACACTTTCGCCGAAGAATTTCGTTTAATATTGCGAATTGCCGGTGGTTCGCGAGGTTTATTAATCATTCCAGCGGCAGGAAATGCTTTTATTAATTTACTCCGCGTTATTTATGATCTCTTAAAAGGCGAAAAGCTTCACTTTAGTATTACTTAACAAGTTCGCTCTTCGTTACCGACGCATAAATTATACAACGAGTTGATAAACTTTATTTAAAGAATGAGAAAACAAAAAAAAGAAGTCGGAAAAAAAGGTTAAATCATTTTTTCAAAGAGCTTTGCACTCTTTCCACCGCAAGAGCATAATCGGCCTCGAGCATCGAAATGCATAAAACATCGGCGCAAAAGATAAACCTCGAAACAGGATCGATCATTTGACTTTAAAATTGGCGAAATCAGCATAATAGCATAACTCTGTTGCAGCGCGTTTCGTCACGTGGCCTCAGCCGCTCTTGTGCACCTACGCCACATTTTTCGGGCTTCTCTTTAACGCCTCGGAAAGCAATTATCTCGCGGGGAGGGGAGGCGAGCTTCCCGCCAAAAAACATTTATCGGAACTTGTTTTCGAATGATTTTCACGCGCGAGATCGAACGTTCCTGTTATTTTAAGATGCATTCGCTTCTGAATTCTTGAGCAAACATTGGTCCATTAGTTTGATTAAACAAACTAAACGCCACGTGGAATTTCGAGTGCCGCTATATTTGAGGAAAACTCCTCGTCGGTGGGGCAATTGAAACGAGCGCCTGGCCTACGTGACCAGATACATCTCGAACTGGTCCGGGAAACCGAGCGTCAGGTAATGGAAAGAGGATTCAGGCCCTTTCGAAAATTTTCCACTCGTTCGATGGAAAAGTCCCTAAATTCGACCTTCTCCCCGGCAAGGGAAAGCAAAATTATTTGTTCCCGAAGAAGAAATCCAACGTTCGTATCATCCGTCAACTCCATTTTACGATAAGATTACACACCGATCGTCAGTCGCTTGTAATTTCGGTGGTCCCGAGCGGCCGCCAAAAAGATCTCGAAAGCCATTGGCAGTCAATATTTACCCGCGAAATTCTCGATTACCCACAAAGAAGAAGCCGTCGAAAATAAAGCCGCCGATCGAGAGCTTCTGCGATAAGCGGCTAATTCCGCATGCAATATGCGCAAGTGAAATAAGGCATACACGTGCAGAGGAGTCCGTCAGCAGACGACTGCGATGCTATGTATATATATTTTATCGGAGCACTACTTCAGACTGTCAGCGGCTTCTAAACGACACTTAAGCAGCCGACAACTTTATACGTCCGCCGGCGCCGATCTTTTTCCCGCGATTGACGAAACCGCTCGTTGGCTCCGATTTCGCTCTCGATTGACAATAATCAACGAGCATCCTTCGACGAGGCTGAGGGTATTTCGTCCGACACCTAAGATTTTTTGGCAATAACAGCGCGATAATACTAGGCAGCCTTGTAAACATCCCGCAACCGCTTCTGGCCCGTCTCGAGCGGTTGAATCTCGTGTCCCAATGACTTTTAGGCGCATCAGCCGTCATCTCTCTCTCTCTCTCTCTCTCTCTCTTTTTCTCTTCGCGCGCGCGCTTAAAAGCCCGCGTCGGAGAGCGAAGGGGAGAGAACCCACGCGACTCTCGCATCCTCGCCTAAGGTCGCGAGAGTTTCTTGCTCTTGGGAGCCCGGGTAGGGGGGGACAAAAAAGAAAGGCCCGAGTGCTTTTCTCGGTCTAAGGCCGTCGGGCGAATAAAGCTGGAGGCTCGCCCGGCGCGAGCCTCAGTTTCCTGGCCGCCGTCGCGATTTCCGGTGCTCTCAGCTCCGCTCTCTCGTATCCATATTCCTCCCCGTCGACGCCCGAGTTTCGTCACCCCGCGCGAGTGAAGATGACCGCCGCCGAGTGCAACACGCTCAACTACGTCTTTCAGCACTCCTCGATCCTGCTGTCGGTAAGGGAGCGATTGCGGAACAGGCGAAAGGACCTCCGCTCAAGGATCCTTCTCTAGGCGATCGATCTGAAATTACAGAGTAGAACCGGTTCGTCTGTGTGCGTGTGCGTGTGTGTGTGTTCGTGCGTTCCGAAATCAAGCCGAAAAAAAAAGGAACGGAGAAAAAAAATTCAGGCTCGATAATACAAGCCGCGCGCGTAAACATCGCGACCTTACGATCTCGATCTCGCCTTTCTAAATTTAAAGCCCCACCGGCGCATCTCGCGAATTTGCGAGTTGCGCAACGGAGCCGGACGTTGACTGCCGGCGAACAATCGATTACGTTGCGAGCCTCTCTCTCTCTCTCTCTCTCGTCGACGGCTGCCGAAGAGTTATTGAGGCTGCGGTCGCGCGTAACTCGCTCATTTTTTTTTTTCTGAAATCCGAGCTCGATTACGCGCTTTCCGATATCCGCCTCGGCCAACGATAGCCGCGGCCGCTGACGTCGCGCGAGTAATCAAAGCCCGCTCGATTTCTAATTACTTCAAGAGCCGAGGATACACGCTTCGATTACGCGGAGTCTCGCGACTTTCTCGATTCGGTGATGGTAGCCCCGACCTTCGCTCGGCTGCGCGAGCAGAGCAGAGCATCAACATTTAATGCGATTAGCGAGGTTCGTTAATCGCGTCGTTAAGATACGCGGGCTTATTTCTCTGTTTATTAATTTAGCCGTTGCCCCGATTATGCAATTAAATTTCGCAGTCACGTGCTAGAGGAATAAAGTAGCTCGATTTACGATTCAAAACAACTTTTATTTATCTCGAGAAAGCGGAATATTTATCCTCCCGCTCCTTTAGATAAATTAGTTATTTTTTTTTCTTTTTTTTTCGTAATAAAGAGAAGAGACGATGACTGCTCGTACTTTTCCACTGGGAAATTCGAAAAGTTCGAGAATCCGCGCGATTAATAAAATTCTTGGCATAGTTCCTCCCTATTTTTGGGCGAGAAACCGCGTAGTTCTAAAAATACAAGATACTCTTGTCCCCTCTCTTGTTTTTCGAGCTTATCCGAACGAATCTCACACACATATTGATGGGCAATAAAAAACGGGAGAAAATATCTAAAACTGCGTCAGCAAGGAATCCGAGGAGAATTATTATCGACGCGCTACAGTGTACTCATTTTCGTCTTGATAAATTCGTGAAAAGTCGTGCGAAAATAATTTTTTTTTTACGACGAGAGGCACACTGTAAACATTTTACTGCCTCTTAAAACAGCATCCGCTCTTTTTTTTAGAAAAAAAAAAAAAAAAAAAATGCGTAACGGGACAGAAAAACAAACGCTCTATCTCTTCAATTATCGTAAAATACGAAATTGTACGTGACAGTTTTGTTTGCCTCTCTGCTTTCCTACTGAATCCTTTGTTACCCGGCTCGTAAAGTCCAAACAAAACTTCTTTCGTCTAATGTTTCTGCGCGATTATCGCAGCCAATTAAAACGAGGTCGTGCACTTCGCTAGAGCAGAGAGCTCCACCTTTGCGCCGATTTGAAAATGCAGGAAATTGATTCTTCGCGAAATCAAAACAAATTAAAAGCAGGACCCTGGAGAATAAATGACATGTGCGACGAGGCAGTTGTTTATCTGTAGCAAAAACCGCGCCGACTTATGCACCGTCGTGCTTTTCGAGCCGCACGTTTTTTAAATAAAAGTTACGTTCTCGTAAATGCCGATCAAACGTAATAGACGTCCTTATCTTAAACCTTTTTTTTTAAACGCTTCGTACTTGCAAAGTGCTACTTCTTTCGATACTCGGACGTAGCGAAAATAAGTAAGTAGCGTCTCTTTTTATTTTTCAAACGTGTCGCTTTCCTCGCCTCGACGATTCGCCTGTTTTTTTTCACCCAGCGGAAGTACCAACGTCCGGGCAGGTGGTCAAAGCGTAACGGATTCCCCTGCAAAACTCTCCGCGGCTGCGTAACTATTAAAAAAAACACAGCTTTTTCCTTTAACGCGTTAAAACCCCTTCCGAAGTGAGCTTCCCAATTACACGACTAAAGAAAACTTTTCGTTACCCGACATTCCGAAAAAGCGTCTATCAAGATTTAATCGCGAAGCGAAAAGAGCTCGTTACCTCCGTTATTAATTGAAAGCAGCCCCGGCTTAGCGTCCCGTTACATAACGCCCTCGCACTTTCCGCGCCCGAAACGTGCGACGACATCACGTGCGGCGCCGTGCAGGTGGCCCGGACGGAAGGGAAAAGAGGAGATGCTCCCGCGCATTACGTAAAAATATCGCAGCGCGCATAACAACAAACCTGGGGGGGAACTGCAAAAATAGCGATAAATATTTCATCTCACTTGGCTCGACTCGCCGCTCGTTCGGGAAAGATGATATTTGCCGATCGTTTTAATTGCCCGACGGCCATTATTTTTCGCCGCCCCGAGAGCGGCCGAGACAGTTTTACGAGGCTGCGGCCGCGGCTCGCGCTCGTTTGTTATATTGCAACTTAATTTATATCGCGTACTTTTATTCGCGCGATAACCGACATTGTTTCGAAACTGTCGTATTATAACTGAACGTATTCGACGCGGAAAACAAACAAATTTAGCATGATTTGTTGGATTAGGGACGCCGGAGTTTCCAGCCAGATTTAGCTAGTTTTGTAATGAAAGACGGACGTTCGCTGCTCGAGTTTCGCCTCAATGTTGATATATACGCTTTCCCTGATTTTTATTCCCCGGTCAACATGTTAATTAAACAAGATCGTTTTCAGACGGGGGGGATTAATAGTTAAAGCTCGGACGTAAAATATTTGTACACTTTAGAATTCACTGAAATTTCAACAACTTGTTTTAAGTTTGCGAACCGTTAATCGACGTTCCGGCGCGCGGAGGTAGCGAGTCTTTCGAAAATAAGCGTTCCTCGAGTGAAAACGAGTTAACTCTTATTAGTAAACATGATTAAAAAAGGCAGAACCTGTACAATAATCCTCTAAAAATAGCCGCGGCAATCTCCCTCCGCGAAAGAAAAAAAAGAAAAAAAAAACAGCAGCTCGATACCTCGAGCGTCAGCCGATGCATCAGAGAGCGGCGGGGAGCCTCGACCCCTTTAAACCGATCCGATAATTCATTCGCGAGCTAATTACCGATCTTATACGCCGGCTGGCATCTCTCTTCCTCGTTCCTGCGCGAGACGACACCGGAAGCCGGTTTTCCTCGAACGGCCCGACATTGAGCGCCGCCGCGTCGCCGCTCCAATGCTACCGAGCGTGACCTCGAGCGATTTTCGAAAGCCGCCCGAAGAAAGAGTGTTATAATTGAATTAAAACGCGCGCGAACAATGCGCTGTTTTGAAAATGAATCTGGGAGGAGCGCGACGTATGTTAGCTTCTGACTTTTGAATGGAGGATTGTTGTGTCGCGAAGCCTTTGTTATTGACTTCTTAATTTATTCTAAACGCTCGCCGAGCCGCGTCGGTACTGTTTTGCAGATCTATGATTACGCTGATTGGAATATTCAAGCTCGTCTCGAGACGAGACTGGACGTTTTACAAGCCGATTAATTTTGTAAGAGATTTATTTCCTCCTCCCCAGATATTACAAACCGTCAGCGTACGTCTCGATCCCATTCATTTGGCAGTACTAAAAATATCTACAAGACATTCCAGCGAAAAGGAAAACAAGCATCTCCGAAATGTATCTGCCCTCAAGGTTCCCCGCGGTCGAAGCCCCCGAAAAAAGAAAGCTCTTTCACTGAATCCGACGGGGGGAGAGAGAGAACTCCTCTGTCCTTCACGGCCACATTTGCGCATAAATCGCGGCCGCGTGGGCGTCGTCCTATAATTAAACTCCAGAAACAACAAACTGCAGGTCCTTGACGCTTGGCGCCAGGAATTTCGACGATCTCTCTTTATCGGGACTCGTCTGATTTTTTTTTTTTTTTTTTTTTGTAACTCCGTGCCGCAGGGGATGAAGATTGCTTTTCGCTCGGGTTTCCGCGCAATTAACGTTACGCAAGCCTTAATTAAAAAGCGCTCAGCCAGAGCACTTTGTGCGCATCTCTGGGAAGAAGAACGAGCTCTGCGTTATTGTTTTGTTGTACGAATTCGAGCATCATTTTTGACTAACGACACGATCTTTTATACTAAACAAAGAATACAAGATTACACTGATATTCACACTGGATATGCGTAGTGTTTTTAAATATATACATATTATGTGCCCTCCTAGCTGTGCCTAGTTTATTAGAGATTTAGTCTGCCATTTAGAGATCTTGAACGAGTTGTCTGTCACTTTAGCAATCTGTTATTCGTAGTTGAACACCAGAAAACCCTCGAGCAATATCTTGTAGAGAACGATGAATTGCACCAAGCCGCGGGTTAGTCACTGCAACGAGCGACGAGCCTTAATTAAAAAAAAAACGAGACTATCGATTCTTCAACTTCTATCTCGGTCTCGCCTCGCTCTTTGCAAACTAACGTAAATGTTGGACGGATCTTAGAGAACCTAGCAGTGCAACAGTGCCCTAAAAAACTTGCCGAGACTCGGAGCTGAACTTTTCAATTGTTCGAGGAGAGCAACTCGCCTTTTTAATGGCTTTTAGCGAAACTTTGAAGGCGTTTCTAAACAAGAAAAAAAGGCCAAAACTTTCACCCTTAATGTCTCTTAAATTAAAATTCTTTTATTCTAAGCCTTATTACTTTCACTAGAATCAACATTACATTCTAAAGTTGCGATTGAAAAAGCCAATCCAGTTGAAAGCCTCATCTAAAAACTTCGAGTCTCCGCAGCTTTTCCGGGCCGCTCGACCCCGTCAGAGTCTTAACGTTCCGCCGACTTTGCAGGTACTGTCTATGAGCGAGGAGCTGAGGCGAGCTCTTTACGCCAACAGCGCCATATCCCTGGACACGGAGATCATAGTGCCGGACCTGGTGGGCACGACTGAGATCCTGAGCGACGATCACAGGGAGCACCTATGCCGGCACCTACCGGCCAGGGCCGAGGGCTACGTCTGGACCCTCGTATTCAGCACCAGCCAGCACGGCTTCAGCCTCAACAGCATGTACAGAAAGATGGCCAAGATCGAGAGCCCCATCCTTCTCGTCATCGAGGACACAGAAGGAAACGTGAGTGTTACTTTTAATTGCTGAGATTGGAAAACTCGGATTGTGAATTTGTCGAACACGATATTTCAGTACAGTTTATTAGGAAAGTCGGATTTTAAGAAGCTATTATTTATTAACTGAATGAAAACAATTTTCTCAACGTGCGAATTAATGAAAAATCAAAATCAAATAGAAAACAAGTACTTAATTAGTAGGGATTTAGTTAATTGATCACAGAGAAAATTTTTTTATTTAAATAATATTTAAGATACTGGCGGAATATTCTAATGAAGCACTTTTCTGTGCAATGTAAATAATGTAACTTTATCTTTATTTTAATAATTGTTTCGTTTCCAATAATAAATTTTTTATCTTTAAATACTAATTTATTTAGAAGAAACTGTTATCAGCACTTTAGCAACACTTCTCGAGTACAAGTATTAAGCTTTTGATTGTATTTTAATCACTTTCTGAAAACGTACCATAAGCGGAAAAAAATGAAAGACAACAATGACACGGATGAAAATCAGGTTAAAGATTAACCCACCCGTGAGTTATTCTTTGCAAGCTGCGTACGACCTTTAATGAGTGCTAATTGTTGCTCCAGTTTCTCGCCGTCAGGGCAAACGACTAATGCCGATCTAACGATTGCAGGTGTTCGGAGCTTTAACCTCGTGCTCGCTGCGAGTCAGCGATCACTTCTACGGCACAGGCGAGTCCCTGCTGTTTAGGTTTACGCCGAGGTTCCAAGCCTTCAACTGGACCGGCGACAATCTCTACTTCATCAAAGGAAACAACGAAAGTTTGGCCATTGGCGCCGGAGAGTAAGTTTACTTTTTTACCTGCTTGAACCAATAAAGTTCCTTTCTTTATTTTCGCATTGTACGGGCATTTTTAATCAGCATAATATTACCGGGCGTTTATATGCTGATAGATCCTGTTATTAAGTTGGTAAATTTTTTTGTCGTTATTTTTATTCGACATTAACGATCGTATTGATAACGGTAATAAAATGTTCAGAGTTATGTGCGAATTAAAGAAAGGAAGTTTTTAATGCATGTGACCAAATATCGGAGATCTTTATTGAAAATCAAAGGTCAAATACCAGAATTTATTAGCGGAATATAAGGAAGTAATTGAATTTTTATTAAACATTAAGGTTGCGATAAAAATACTTTTACTACATTTCACTCTTAATATATAATAATGACAATGTTTTAACAGATTCTCCCTTCTTCATTCTTACAATAATATTTTCAGTAACTCATAAAAAAATGTGTTTTTTCAAAATAGTGGCAAATTCGGTCTCTGGTTAGACGGCGACTTATATCAAGGTAGAACCCAGTCATGCAGCACATACGGCAATGATCCATTGGCGCCACATGAGGACTTTGTAGTCAAGACGCTGGAATGCTGGGCGTTCATATAGGATACGGCCCCATACCAGTCGCAGCCGCCTCCGTCGACGTCGCCGCCGTCGTCGTCGCCGCAGCCCAACTTGACTTGAAGCCGTGAGCCTCTAGTTTAAGCGCTATCAGGCAGCGGTGCGACCACCCCATCGGAGATCGACTGTTGCTGCTGCTGCTGTTGTGGTTGTCGACGCTGTTTACCTATTCTACCTTAACCAGGAGAGAAACCAGGAGGAAGACTCGAATTCTTGTCGTCTCGCGGTGCCGAGAGAGTTAGAGAACAAGCTAGTCGCGAGCGAAAATTACCCTCACCGCGAGAGAAAGAGACAGAAAAGCCATCCTCGGCACCGTAGGTCCGAGAAACAAGTCAATGTGAAACCATTCTGTATACATGTTTTTTTTTTGTCCTTGTCGACAGAGGAGTGCGAGATGAGGAGTGAGGATTTTTAAGGCATGTGGATTCGATGCTTTTTAGACGAGGATGATGCCGATGATACTCTGTTTAATGCCTCGATTCATAGACTTCTTTTTGGATTATCGATATATTCATTGTTAATTCCTCAAACTCTTTTTTTTTTAATTTAGGATATTTATTTTATTATATTATTTTATATACATGTATTGCGTTACCGTGAAAAGTAAACCATTCTTTGGCCCGGCCCTGGGCTGTCGGAATGTAATTTTAATGAATAGGATTATAATAAGAATGATCATTATGATGATAAGAGACCGTACACCCAGGGAAGCACTGGACAAGACGATTGTTTTATACCTAAAATACGATTGTTATTTTGAATTGCGCGAAAGAAATGAAATTGATAAGCTGAATGTTTAGGGACTCGAGTGTGAACATCGAAAGATAAATGGAGTTGTGCGAAATTCTTTGAGGCGAATTGAGTATCCAGATAATGGATTGGCCAAACTGTAGCTCCGTACGCTATTCAGAATCAGAGAAAAAACGCAAAACTAACCGTTTGTTAATGTGTAGATATGTAGATAGTGAATGTAAATATATACATATATAATAATTACAACCGTGTTACAGTGATTAATTTTGAGCGCTATGCATATGGACGAAATATTGTTTACACCTACAACAAACAAAAGAAAATAACACACACGAAACACATTTACACACGTGCAAACGTATTATTATATGTACGCGTTCGAAGCGCTGATGTTCGCGCATTTGACCAGTGTTTAGGATCTGAGAAAGAAATTAAAGTTATCTTATTATCAATTTAAGACGTTCATTAATAAAAAAGAAAGATTCCATGGATTAAAGAGAATGATAAAACCGTTACTGTTATTCCCATTTTATCATTTTTAAAACCAGTTCACTCGAATTCGAGATATGTGACTGTTTCTCGAAGCATACTGTTATTGTTACGTTTCATCGTGAAGTAGTTATGAACTGTCGATACAAGCAGATATCTTCGAAGATAATTCATGACCTGACAGCTGGGTCTCAATTGATTGTTAACAAATCACTTTTACCGAATCATCGACAAGAATCTTGATAAAAATTCATAAAAATTGACTAAACTAATTGCTACGTTGCTCACTCAAAATGTGTCACATTCATTAAGAAAAAATTTTAAAATGGGAGAGCCTAATAGAAGTAAGAAATTAAAAGAGCAGTTCTGTCAAATAAATATTTTTTTTTTCTAAAAAAAATAAAAAAATAAAAGAAAAATCTTACAAGTGTAAAAGCATATTTATTAACGATGGAACGAGTATGGAAAAAATACAATTTTATTCGAGCAAATGCAGATTGTATGATGTTGATTTTTCTTTACTTGACCGAAGAAACGTTAATTGTATGTAGAGACGCGTATTCTACGTACGATCGTACTAGTTTTCAAGTAGATGGATCGTTACGCTAATTCCTAATGGCCCGTTAAGAACATATCCTCGCTAAATTTGTAATCGAACTGCGAGTAGCTTTTTCGAAATAAGAACTGTTGATCTCGGGACTCTTTGGGGGTTAAATGATCCCTAGAATTTTTCGAAGTGATTTTTCTAAACGCGCGCTAAAAAACGTTTTCAATAAAAAAATATTTAAAGCTCACGACTAACATACGCACACGACGATGAATCACGTGTAAACTTGTGAGATAAATAACATAGGTGGTAAAGCCCGAACGTCAAAAAATCACGTAATAAGATTTATTAAAGGCAGATTTCATTGAACCGAGAGAACAAAACAGCGGACTATATAGTTATTGACACAATAAGTTCAAAACAATTAAAAGACGTTAAAAAAATAAGAAAAAACACTTCCAGTAGTTGTCACGAAGACATGCACAGTCACGGTTTTAACAGCGAGATTTTATCGAATCACAAGGAGAAACTAGAACGTTTTTGTAATAGCGAATTCGGCAGCTTGCTAGTCGTAGTACGGATGAACATGCGTCGTAGAACGTAAATAAGCGTTGATACGATTAGTTTTGTCTAGAAGCGTAAGCTTAGGTGATCTAGACGTGCTCTTGTGATACCAAGCTGCTCCCCGATGCTTTAATCGAGCTGCTTTTGAATCTTTTGAAAATTCGGCAGACGGAGAACCGGCAAAAGCAAAGCGTATTCGTGATTCGGAATATAGTCGATATATTATATATTAAAGACTATGTAATAAGTTATTTCATATTTTCAAAGGGAGAAAACAGTGTTTTTTAGGGAACCCTTTAGAAAGGAACTGCAGAGTCGTGTAATGCAGCGTTTTTGTAATGATCCGGGAGCACGCATTTACTTGCACCTTAAGAACTTGCGAGATAAAAAGCGAAAGTTAAAAAAAAAAAAGATGAAAAAAACAATGAAATAATATCGTATTACTGCCTCTAAGCACTGTAGAATGTAGCTCATCTAATGTGAATCGACTATAATATGCGGTCTGGTCTGTGAATCTGCTAGAATTCTAGAAACATTTCTTTAACACAGAGAGTCCGGGTGCAATGATTTTATGATAAAACAAGAATTTTGATGAAAAAATACTGTTACGCGAAACAAAAAATGTGATGATATAAGCGTTATTCAAATATTTATTTAAGCAACTTTTGTAAGCGAAATACATTATCATTCAAATTTTTTAAATAAAAATATAACTTTTTGAAATCAACTTTTTTATTGCTTTTTTTTATTACATTTAATAAAAAAATTTGTTACAAATATTGATAAATTTACACAATGTCAAATACGATTTACTAAATATTGCATATAAAAACTAGTCAGAAATCACTGATATCGATAATGATCTTGGAGATTTCACGTAACAGTATTTTTCGATAATGTCCGCTCTTACTTCTTTTTACTTCCGGACCCTCAGCTAGGGAATTTCAAGGCAGACCTTGATTGTGTCCCTCGAAAGATAGATTTTGTGGGATTCGTCTTTACGTTTTCTATGATATATAAAGAAGGCTTGATCAATGAATTTAGAGTAATAAACGTATTATGCTGCAGGAATTTTTCGCTAAAATTCGTAATGTACGCGTGATTAGTTGATTTTCAGAGATTTGCTTTCTTAAAGAATATAAAAGAAAATATTACTCCAAAAGCTTGAATAAAACATTAAAGAACAAACGAGAGTCGCAAAGGGTTTGGATTGCTTATATCCGCTAACGATCTTATAACCAAGTGATGTCACTGGACAACGATTAATGTTTAATCAATGTAATGTTAATGTTCGATGTTACCGAGGTGCTAAAAGCTGAAAGAATATTATACACTAGCGACTAAATTAAAATATATATCAAGTCGCATTGATTGGTTTCTACACGTAACAACACCTTTGAAAACTAGGATGAAGTTTTGTATTTAAATCCTTGATAAGAACGAAATCGAAAAGTGATACAGAGTGAAAATTTAATCGTTAACGATGCCGTTGTCAATGTTATTATCGAAAAATGTACGTAATTAGGATCGCATTAATTGTTAAAAATAAATTGATGTTTTTCATATTTGCATATGATAAACTTTAACAAATTATCGTTGATTACTTTTTTAATTCAAAGTCAATTCTACTTGGTTATGGGAATTTTACGAGCTTTAGAATAATTGTGATTTTTCTATAGTTTAAATTTTACTACGAAAAAAAGGGGTAAAACTTTTATTAAAAATAAAACAAAATGAGAATGATTTTCAAGGAAAAAAGACGTAAAAACAATTTTTTTCGACGGAGTAGTTCGAGCCCGCAATCGTTAAATCGCAGCGAAGAGAACCTCTCGTACATTGTCAATTAGATTCAGACTGACTGCAGGGATTGAACACGCATAAAAAGACACACTCGATGTTTCGGTGTTTCTAGGTCTTATAGTCGTCTCGTGTTGTGTCGTCGTCGTTCTATCTGGGTTATAGTAAAACCAAAAAATATTACATATATAAAAAAATGATAAACGCAACACAAAAAATCCTAAAGGAGGATGGTCGATTAAACAAAAAACACTAAGTAGCAGAATGCTAAAGATCGAGAAACAGAGAAAGAGAGAATCTAATTTCTCCGCAAGTATATAATTCAACAATCATCAACTTATATAAATGAAGATTATAAAAAGAATTAAAAAAAAAATACAAATGCTTTGCGGACCTCGCCTATTTATAACTTGGCTAGATTGTTGTCTCAGGCGTTTGTTGATCCACTGAAAATAGGCGAGATCTTGCTAAATATCAGTAGTTCCTTGCAAAAAGCTATAGGTCAGAGTAATAAAACTAAAGTATCAACAAATAGTAGGTGCATAATTATATAATTACATTCATGATTTTCAAGTTGACAGGAGGACTCGAATGTTTTTAAGCGTCCCTCGAAGTGGCGGCCGACGTGTGGCTGTGCACGAACAATTTTATTATACCGAGTGCTATACATTTCTCCGCAAACCTCACCAATGTCACCTTGATGTTTTCTCTATTTTCCAAAATCTTGGATCATGAAATTCGTTTTCTACGTTCGTTCGTACTTCAATTCTCTCAATCTCTGTATTGTCCTGTGCGCTAAATCAAAAACTAGAATCTCGTTTACCTTAATAAAAACTAGAAAAGAATTTTTTGAACCACTGAATAGACTATGTCAGGGTTGAGAGAAGGAAGAGTACGATAATTAATTGCCCAATTGTTTTCTGGGTGTGTAGACGTTTCCAGACTGTACATACTAGATTTGTTGTTCGCTTCTTTAAACGATAAATTCTCTCGACTGACTATCTCGAATAAAATATCTTCAGCTTTCATTTCTCCTCACAGCACTGAAACTTGCAAGCGGTTACCAGCAGCAGAAAGAAAGAGAACCTATAAAAAGGTGCGACGTGAGAGTGGCTCGAGCGGAAGCGCGAGTCTCCCAAAGTATCCAGATCAAAATCAGTATTCAAAAAATCTAAATCCGTACATATCATTGGGCAATAAGGAATCGAAATCAGCTGGTTAACAAATCTGCAATCGCTTGAGCGAGAGCTGCTCTCACCAACTTGGAACATAAAAATATACACGCCAGGAGAAAAGCTTCTCTGGACCAAATAATAAAAGAATTTTACACTTCTATAAAAAAGAGACAAACAAGCAGCCTCTACTTTGACTAAAATTTAAAAAAAATGGTAACGTTGTATACTTCGCGCGACTTAGAAAAAAAAGCGCGGCTGTAATCTCTCTACCTCTGGACTCGAAAACACTACACACTTTGTCGCCGTAGAGAATGAAATTTTACCGAAACAAAAAAATAAAAAATTAAAATATAAAGAGAGAAAAATCTATCTGTATAAGTGTTAGAACTATCGATATAGAATACTGCGTATTGTTGTTTCCAAAAAATATGATGATGCTATAAAAATATAATTGTAACCGATCGAGAGCGTTGCGGCGAGGCTCAGTTTAGTAGCGAGAAATTCGCTCGGTTCTTCTTTCACACAATGGGTGCCATAAAAAGAAAAAAACTATACATAAATACAAAATATATATTTAAATATACAAAGCGAAGAAAGATCATTATTTTTCCCGAAGAGAAAACTATATGACATAGCTATATATCTAGAGTAGATGTATTGACATACGAATACGTCGTTGGAGGCAAGCAGATCTTTTAATACTTTTCTCGCAGACAGGAAATCTAAATTTTTTCCCGCTATCTAACGGTAATTATGTATTTCGACTATATTAATTAATTACTAACAATCTCTACTAACCGACTTATTAACCACGCGAAATTAAGTTTTTTTACAAAACTATTAAGCGGAAAGGCATTAAAATATCCAACCTCGTATGGGTACCTTAATTAGTACAATGCAGTACAACTGATACTGGCGAAAAGAAGAGAGCACTTAGAATTTCTCGCTGCGCGTGCGAAAGGATTCGAATGACAAAGCGATATATATTGCCCGCACCACAAGCCAATTATATACGATGTAACTTACACACTCGCAACTCGCCGTTTTAATCTCGATGAGCAGAAAGCTACTAGTTCTTTCCAGAGAGCATCTCTCTCGACAATAAATAAATCCAAAAAAGAAACGTCGTAAATGCGTAAACTTAAATACTCATACCATACTGCATTATTACCACACCGAATCCCGCATTATCAAAAAGCAAACAGAAAAATACTATGTCGATATAAAGCCTGCACAAGCGCGAATAGATCGACTTACCGAAAGCGGAAGAGATTTTATTAAAAAAAAAAAAAAAAACTACTGTAAGTACTGTAAAGAAAGACACCGAAAGGTATATATTAGCGACCACTTGAACATGATGTACAGAGATGAATAATAAAAAATATAATGTATATGAAAGAAAATGGAGAAAGAGAGAGATATATATTTTATTTTTGTTTTTCGGAAACTCGATTTAGGTGCGCTTGTGCAAAACACCCGCATAATAATCATGTCATACACGGACAAAAAATACACACGGACACGCACCTGTGCATAACGCGAGTGGAAAGAATAAAATAAACTATTTTGTTGCGCGAATAAGCCCCGAAATATTTAAAAAAAAATGTACTAAATCGAGTATGCAGATGAGTGACGGTAAAGACCGCAGCGCCAAAAATGAGGAAAACGATGATTAGGACAAGTTTTAACGGCCGACAGATATATAAAAAAAAACAATTTTGTGTACAAAAAATTTAACAAGCAAACAAACTGTATGTGTGGGTGTACATGCATGTATATAAACAAATATATATATATTATATTTAAAAAAAGTATAAATTGATATACATAAACAAAGGAAAAACAAATATATATATATAAATATAAATATATCGTATATGTGTATCGCATTGGCGCGTGTGAGCACAATATAAGAGAGATGAAGCAGAAGGAAACGCGAAGCAACTACTGTCTGAAAGCATATGACCATTCCTTATATCGTGTAGATAAACATAGCAGGAGAGGCTTTGGGAAAAAGAGAGAGGTGAAGGATCAATTCAGCGCATGCACTAAAAAAAAAAATAATGCCAATTCGTGCGCCAGAAGATAAGTAGCAGCGTTTCTAGTTAAAAATTTAACAGACGAAAAATGAATCACAGTCAATATGCCGAGTATATTCATATAAATATATTCAAGTGTTACTATCACGCATACACGCGCGTAGAGGAGAGCGGGTTGTTAATTCTTGACCAAAAGGGATGGGGAGCTGTTGCGATATTGTATAGCTGCGAGATGTCTTAGTCCTTTTGCGGACGAGGAAGAAAGAGTATGGAAGGAGAGGAGAAGTTAGTGGCGATGTAGAGATAATAAGAGATCAGAGATCCTATTTATGGGCCGGTCGTATTTCAATCGACGGACAATGCTGTGCGTTCTATACATATGTACTGTATATGAAATGAAGATGAAAAAAAATATATACATAATATATATATAAAAATAAACGAGGTGTTTTATTTAATTGACCCCTTTGTATCCTTCCAAATATAACTTTAGCTGCTTTTTATTTTATTTAAAAAAGTTTTAAAAAAGTTTCGCAAAGCATCAGTTTTTTTTAGTATTCTTAAATTTAAAAAAAGTGTAAATTTTCGGACACTTGAAAAATAAGTTTAGATTATTTCAAGGTATACTGGAAAATTTATTTTATTTTTATTACATCTTTTTTACTATAATTTGCAGTGAACATACGTAAGTTTTTCTCGAACTTTTCTTTCAGGATACAGGTATTTTGTATCAAGATAAATTTAACTTGCTCGTTAATAAAACTCTAAAGTTTTGAATAATTCAACTATGTAAGAATTCTCTATATCATTTGTTATTAACATTAAATAATAATAATACATACAGTCTTTTATATAACATTTTTCTTAACAAGCTAGTATTGTTGAAAAAAAATTTATTTTTTATTATTTTTTCAATATTAATTTTTAGAAAAATGTAACATTCGTTTATTCCTACGATATGTTATCGCTACATTAGAACATTCTTAATTTCTTTTTTAAGCAATGCACCAAGGTCCCCTTATCAAATCGACTGCGAACAGCAGAATCTAAAAGATAAAGTATAGCAAGTGTCGAGCTCAGCGTTCGATCGGCCGGTCTGCCACGTCACGGCTGCTGCACTTGGCGATCATCACCTGTTCATCCCAGTCTTTGGTGGCGCGCGGCGACGTTTGAAGGTTACAACAGCACCCGTGCGATCGGACGACGGAGGTTTCTCTCCCAGAAATGTGCAGACCTTCGTTATAACTGAACCATGAAGCGCAATCTGATCAGCTGGTGCAAGTTTTTGGCCCTGGCGGCGTTCACCGTCTTCCTAACGACGCTCATCTTCCGTCTCCTCCGCGCGCCGAAGACGCACGAGTTCACCGCCCGGGCCGTCCAGGATGACAGACGCGCAGATGTTATACAGTCTCCTCTGGAGCAGGTGAGTTTTTGCAAGATTTTTTACAGAGTGAAAAGTGGACAGTGGTTTTTGAGTGCGGTTTGTTTATGTTAAAGGTTATGGAGGATAAGATTGATTGGCACGACGTTGAGAGGATTAAGGAGGAAGAGAAGAGGACTGGAATTGGGGAGCAGGGTAAACCTGCTACCCTGTCTCCTAACATGGAGGATATCAAGGATAGACTGTACAAGGTAAACGGCTTCAATGCTGCACTTAGTGATCTCATTTCTCTGAATAGGTCTGTGCCAGATATTAGGCATCCTGACTGCAAGAAGAAAAAATACTTGAAGGAGCTTGACCCTGTTTCAGTTATTGTTTCTTTTCATAATGAGCACTTTAGTACCTTGATGAGGACATGTTGGAGTGTTATTAATCGATCTCCGCCTTCTTTACTCTATGAAATAATTTTAGTTGACGATGCAAGCACAAAAATTGAATTGAAGGATAAGCTAGATGAGTATGTGAAAAAGCACTTGCCCAAAGTTAAGATAGTGAGGCTACCAAAACGCTCAGGACTCATAAGAGGCAGATTGGCTGGCGCGAGGAAAGCAATGGCCAAAGTACTGGTCTTCCTTGACTCTCACAGTGAAGCAAATGTCAATTGGTTACCTCCATTGTTAGAACCAATAGCAAAAGACTATAAGACCTGCGTTTGTCCTTTTATTGATGTTATTGCTTATGAAACATTTGAATACAGAGCACAAGACGAAGGTGCAAGAGGAGCCTTTGACTGGGAATTATATTATAAGAGACTTCCGTTACTTCCAGAAGACTTAAAAAATCCTTCAGAACCATTTAAAAGTCCAGTCATGGCTGGAGGCTTGTTTGCTATCAGTGCTAAGTTCTTTTGGGAGCTTGGTGGATATGATCCAGGTTTAGATATATGGGGTGGGGAACAATATGAACTTTCATTCAAAATTTGGCAATGCGGAGGGCAAATGTTTGATGCACCTTGTTCAAGAGTTGGTCATATTTATAGGAAATTTCCACCATTCCCAAATCCAGGAAGAGGTGATTTTCTAGGTAAAAATTACAAAAGAGTAGCTGAAGTATGGATGGATGAATATGCAGAATTTATTTATCGAAGAAGACCTCATTTGAAAGTTATGGACCCTGGAGATATTTCGGATCAAAAAAGGCTGCGAGAAGCAATGCAGTGTAAACCATTTAAATGGTTTATGGAAAATATTGCTTTTGATTTAGTTGAAGTTTACCCTCCAATTGAGCCAGATGATTTTGCTTATGGAGAGATTAGGAATATAGGGGCTCCAAACCTCTGCTTGGATGCGAAAGGAAAAGCAAAAGATGAAGAAATCTGTGTTGATACTTGACAAAAAGATAATTCAAAAATCAAAGGAGAACAAGAATTTCAGCTTACTTGGCACAAAGATATTCGTCCCAATAGACGTTCAGATTGTCTGGATGTATCTAAAGGTGATGATAAATCCCCAGTTACATTATATCCATGCCATGGAAAACAAGGCAATCAACTTTGGAGGTACGATGTTGAAAAGCAATGGTTACTTCATGGATATGGACCAAGATGTCTAGATGTAGATCCAGCTAGTAAAA
Organism: Ormyrus pomaceus; assembly: GCA_900474385.1. Classification (NCBI taxonomy): domain Eukaryota; kingdom Metazoa; phylum Arthropoda; class Insecta; order Hymenoptera; family Ormyridae; genus Ormyrus; species Ormyrus pomaceus. Next base: position 44,162 of record UCOM01000158.1, read on the forward strand.
AAGTTTTTGTCACTAGTTGTGATGCAGCATCTTCAACACAAAAGTGGCGAATAGAGCATGTTAACATGAAAGCAATGAACAATTGGGAGAATGTTGCTCCCAAAGCCAATCAAAGATTTGACTTTTAGAATTCCATTATTGTGAAATTGCCATATTTTATGACTAGTCACTGTTCTGACATTTGAAAAACTGAAAATTGTTGAATTTTTCTTTCTGCACATAATGGAATATTTAAAAACTCTTGTTGATAGTAATTTGAAGGTCAAATTTTTAAAAAACTTCACTTTTTAATACAACTAGTTTTAATATCCTAGTGTGCATGTGTGCCTTAAAATTATCACATCGAAAATGTACAAGAGATGAAAATTCTTGTACTAATAATTTAATTTTTTATTTTCAATTTAAATTTTCTATAGGTAAATGTTTACTGTTATTATTAGAAATTCGAATTTTATAATTCTCTTTTTTTCCGCTTAAAAATACGAAAAAATTAAAAATAAAATTTAAAGTTTTTGTTTGTTTCACAAGTAATGTTAAACAAATGTTTACAAAAATTAAGTTTAGACCACTTTGTTATTTGTTATTTTTCTTCCTAAGCTTATTTTACTCAAGGTGTAGGAATTGAGTGTTGGTTAAGAATGAATAAGTTTTTGATTCTTGTTTACTTGTATAATCTGTTTATACAACTGCGTACGAAAATTTTTCTACGGTGATATTTGTAATTATTTTAAGAAATTTTATACTTATTTAATCTAACTTTTAATATTGTACATTTTTCTATGCATGTACAAATTCTTGGATGTAATATATTAAGATTTCCTTTTCAAAACTTCGATTGTAAAATTGTTTCGAAATCGCTTAACATTAAATTATCACATCCCGATTTTATATTACAAATCAATGAAGAAAGTAATTTGAGTTACAAAGACTGCATATCATACGTATATAATTATGAAGAACACATTTCTAAGACGAATAATCAGTTATTCCAGTGTTTACCAGAGTCGTTTAGCATGAAGTAATTTATATACCTAGCATAAATTCTATAGACATTTAAGACAAACGCTGTTGTAAATATAGCAATGCAAAGGAGAGAGTGGAGCTAGTTTACTACATGGCACAATGCAACTTACAAACGAAAATAACTACAATGAAGTATTGATTAGTTTTAATCTAAATAAGTTTGAACTGAAAAACTTGAAGAGCTAGCCTCGCTCTTCTCTGCGCTCCTTTTCGTATAAGAAGCGTATCGCGTTAACAGCGAGCGTGCAAGAACCTCTGTGATAGTTCTACAAAACGATAAGAATTGATGTATCCCGGTCTTACAGTCAGGTAAATTAATTGCCATTGCATATGATACTTTACATACGTAGTTGCTTCCTTATGTTTGCATAGTTTTACGAAAACGACTGATGTTTGACTTTGCCTCCTAATTTCGCTGAAATTTACATGTAAACCACTTGCCTTTTAATTACGTATCATAGCTTTTATTTTAAAGCGCAAATTTAGATTAAGTCAATGAAGACGTTAAAACTTTTATATTGATTTCTGTAATAGTGTTTACTTCACACCTATTCTTTAATGTTAAAGTGTATTGAATATTTTCTAAGGCTTTGAGTTAGAGGTTATTTATATTTTAAAATGTGCCAATATCGAATAAACTTTTTCCATTGTAATATATTTATTTTAATGCAGATTATTAAGTTCGCCTATCATTTATAAACAATCCAAAATTAAATAAAACATGAAAGTATAAAACAATTTTTATTTCTTATAACCCTTTACATTATAAGCTTGAATTCAAAACTCCTCCTAATTAATTTTAATGCATAAATAATAAGACATATACTAATTACAATCGACTGTAAACAGATTCGTGGGCGACCATATTTTTTGTTACTTCGCTAACTTTCGAACAACCTGCAAAGAGCGACACATATTTACTGACAAGTGCAAAATGAATTTTTAAGACGTTACCCTTACCTGCTAGTGCAAAAGCTAAGTCGATTTCTTTTCTCATCATTTCGAGCACCTCTCGAACTCCCTTTTCGCCTCCGCAAGCAAGACCCCACAGCACGGGCCTCCCAAAAAATACCTGCAGCGAAATATTTTGCGTAATCGAAATCGAATCAAATTACCAACAAGTTAAGCGTAAATTACCATTGTCGCTCCCAGTGCTAACGCTTTGAAAGCATCCACTCCTTGAACAACGCCGCCGTCCAAGTAAACTTCGACCTTGCCAGCCACCGCTTCAACGATTTCGGGCAATACTTCGATCTGAAAAATTTTATGTTTATCTGGAGTGACTCTCTTATCCATAGAATGACTTATCCGTAAAATTCCATACCGTTGCAGGGGTTCCGTCAATGTTACGAGCGCCGTGATTCGAAACGAAGATAGCATCGGCTCCGTGTTGAACTCCCAGCAGCGCGTCCTCCGCCGTTAAAACGCCTTTTATCACTATTGGGAGCCTCGTGACGCTACGCATTTTTTCAGATAGTTGGAAAGTATTCTCATTGACAATTAAGTTGCGGTAAATCTTTCAAGTACCTTTTGAGCCACCTGATGATTGGCCAGGTCAGCGCGGAATCGTACAGATTAACGACGTACTCTGCCATATTCGAAACTTCGTCCGTTCGACCCGACGTAAACTCATCGAAATTAGCCAACCTGCTCGTAAAACATTTGTTTGGCATAAAAAAGGTGCGAAATTCGGTTGATATGATAAAATAATCCGGCAGCTACCTCAAATGATTGGGCAGAACGAAGTTGTTTCTGGCGTCGTGTCTTCTGTCGCCGTAAACCGGCGAATCAATAGTCAAGACTAAAGCTTGGAAACCAGCCTTCTCAGCCCTTCGTATCAGGCTCAAAGAGACGTCCTTATCTTTGTATACGTACAGCTGGAACCATTTGATTGCGTTCGGCGCTGCTTTTGCTACCTCCTCGATGCTGCAAGTCGATATGGTCGACATAATGTATATCGTATTCGCTGCCTGAGCCGCTGCAAAGATAAACGTTTTTTGGTGCTACTTGCTCTGCTTATTAAATCGAGGAGCATTTACTGCCTGTAATTGCTCTTGCTTTACAAGGATTTAGGAAAGGGTTCTGAGAATAGGCAGTTGCGTTTGTACCTTTTGCAGTGCCGATCTCTCCGTCAGAATGTGCCATTTGTTGCATCGCCGTGGGAGAAATTCCCAAGGGCATTGAAACTTCCTTACCAAGGACTGTTGTAGTGAGTTCCCTATTTGATACATTTCGTAGAACTCGAGGTCTTATTCGGATTCTAAAAGTAATAAAATATTTATTACCGATGTAAAACATTTTATTTTGTCATTTTACTTTTTTTATTTGTAAGTCATTTATTTAAATTTTTTTCTGGATATTGAAAACGCGTTTACAGCGATCTTGATTAAAAATGGTACATTCACGAGCAATAATAAGATTAGAAGCTTTTTTATTTCAACAACTGATTTGTGTACAATCTTTTATCATTACTTAACTTGAAGATAACCGTAAAGATTCTAATATTATATTCAAATATTTGTGGTATTATAAGCGCTAAATTTTCGTGCATACGTACTTTTTAAACGCCTCCCTATTATTCCTCAATGTATTTTCTTCTCCTGCGCCACCTTTGTAATAATCTTTCACGTTAGGCGTCAAAATCCTTAGAGCGTAATTTTCATAATCATCTGTGCAAACTAGTTTGGCCATATTCGAATTGATTGCACCTGCAAAATTATCTGAAAGAATTAGTGCCTTTTTTAAATCTTCTCTGCTGATTAATTCTTATAAATTCTTATAAATAAATCGAAGCAGCATTAGATAATTTGAATGAACGTCGAATCGTAAAACCAATAGATAACCGCCGACATCATTCGGTTGTAGACAAATTGTAATTCAGCCACTGTATCAGCAAAAAATACTAAACAAAGACGTTAAATCATATACTATGCTCATCGATGTTACGTCAAAGGCTTTGTTCAAACATCATTAGCGCAATATCTTAACAATGTCTCATACATTACAAAAGTGAATCAAATAAATAATAACTAGATAGAAGTCAAAAACGTTTCTCTTCTGATTTATGCGAGATTTTAATGTTCTTTGTGCAGTTAATGACAACTTAATGATACTTCTTACGTTTAATCGCGAATTTTTATTTTGGTTTTTACTTTTCAATTAATAGAACGAAAGGATTATGGAATACTTTACCTCAAAGTACTTTTAAAATTTATCACAATTAGATATTAATTTGAAAAATGTTTGATTGGTTACGCCTCACCTTACCGATCTTGTAAATTTAAAAATTTTGTAAAATAAAACCAAACTCTCGTTACCTTTTACAAAAGCACGTTTACAATGCAGATACTCAATAGAAGTAGTGGCTTAAGAGAGCAGAGTAACTCAGTTTTTGATATTCGAAATATCGATAACTTGTTCCCCCACCCTATTACAGATAAGATATGGTACATGCAAGGAGTTTCCATGTTTTGATAATTTGTTTATTGCGAAAAAACAGTCATCTATGCAAATGAGATAAAAACGAACTGGATAAAGAAAACGCAGTTGATAATATACAATCCCTGAAGAAGGAAAATTTTCGGGTTAATCGATAAACAAATTCTTTCTCTGAAATATTACTCTCATTTATTTTTATTTATTTTCCACAATAAGAATAGATTTTTTAATAAAAAAAAACATTCAAATTTCCAATTCTATTTACAAAGATTCACCAACACCTTACACCTACAAGCGACTGTACAAAGATTCGTGCACGACCATATCTCTCGTCACCTCGCTGACATTCTTACAGCCTGCAAATAAAAATGAAATTATTATTATACACGCGCTTGACAATCGTTGCATAATCGATCTCTGTCAAACTAACCTGCCAAGGCTAAGGCTAAGTCGATCTCCCGCCTCATCATTTCGAGCACAGCTTCCGCGCCTTTCTGCCCTCCGTGGGACAAACCCCACAGCATGGGTCTTCCGAAAAATACCTGCAAAGAGAGGCGAATCAAGCAGGAAATCGCTTTACTTTGAAAATCGACAATTCGCTTACCATTTTCGCTCCCAAAGCTAGCGCCTTCAATACGTCCGTTCCCTGGGTAATCCCGCCGTCCAAGTAGACTTCGACCTTACCGCCGACTGCCCTCACGATTTCGGGAAGGGCTTCGATCTAAGGTGGAAAAGGGCACTTAACGCGACGCTCCTCTTTAATTTTCTGACGAACAAAGTATATATATATCTCACCGATGCAGGCGTGCCGTCGATTTGACGAGCTCCGTGATTCGAGACCAGGATAGCGTCTGCTCCGTGCTGAACTCCCAGCAGCGCGTCCTCCGCCGTTAAGATCCCTTTCAGGACGAGCGGCAGCTTCGTAACGCTGTCGATTTAGAAAAAAAAAAAATATTTCATTCTCAATTTTTTCGCTCGTTAATTTAGCTGATAAATCTAAATAAAGACCTCTTCAGCCAGGTTACGTCTTTCCATGTTAACGAGTCGTCGAAGAGATTCGTCACGTACTCGCTGAGGCCCGAATTATCGTTGGCCGAATTGATTTTGCGCGACAGGAAACCCTCGAAATTCGCCAATCTGTCGGCAAAGAATCCTTCAATGTTTCAATGCAACAATGGTACAATGCAGAAAAGGCTACCTTAAATGCTTCGGGAGGGAGAAATTGTTTCTAATGTCAGGCCTCCTATCCCCGAACAATGGCGTGTCTACCGTAAGAACGAGAGCTTTAAAGCCGGCTTGTTCGGCTCTTCGGATCAAGTTCAAGGTGACGTTTCTATCGAAGTAGACGTAGAGCTGAAACCACTTGATGGCGTTCGGAGCGGCTTTCGCGACATCTTCGATGCTGGTTGTCGAGAGGGTCGAAAGGATGAATATGGTTTTGGCTGCTTCAGCCGCTGGAATAGTAAGTAAATATAAATTGATAATTAATTAACTTGATCATTTTTATGATATTGTGTTATTCTATTAGGATTTGATAAAGCACGTGCGCTTCCTATATGCAAGTACGGCTCGTAAATTATATAATAATTGCGTAATGAATAAATGACTTAATACTTTTTCTGTCGTTATCTTATCGGGACAACTAATTTGATTAACAAATCTCGAATTTTCTCCGGAGAAAAACCTCTCTTATATCGCGTAAAAAACATTTTAAAAAGTATATTCGATTTGATATCTCATTTAAAATTATAACAAAATCAACTAAACAATAAAAATTTTATTTGCAAAGCATCTGTAACATAGCAGGTGTCGTTCGTAAAGAAATGTTTATGATTTTTTTCCACGATTATATTGCGTCATAGATAAGATCTTACGCTCTTCGTAGTAAGCAGATTAATCTTCCACGTACTTGATTATTTTAATTTAAATACAAACTACAAATTATCATCGAGTTTTATCCAAATTTTGCAAACTCATTTTGCAATAAATATCGCTCGACAAACTTTCCGATAAAGCTTCTTCGCAAATCAACAATTTCCATAATCCCGCAAGCATTTTTGCATCAGCTTTCGAGCAAACAAAAAATAACGCACGTCAAATCGCCGCTTATCTTGCAAGGGAACTCGGCGCGCTCTTACCTCTGACGTTGGCGACCTCGCCGTCGGGGTGTGCCATCCGCTGCATCGCCGTCGGCGATACCCCTAAGGGCATTGACACTTTTTCACCGAGAATCGTGGTACTGATGTCCCTTTTCGATACATTGCGCAGCACTCGAGGTTTTATTTTGATTCTAAAGCCGAAAGATTGATTTTAAAACTTTTCGTCGAAGGAATATATTTTTAGGTGCTTATAAATTTTGGGACTATTTTCGAGGTACGATTGAAGACAAGTTTTTTTTCTCTTTTTCTCGAACGATCAACAAAGTTTGCACGTGAAATGCGTACAATAGCATCTACATCTCGAGCTGCAGTAAAAACACTGATATTTGTTATATAATTTAAAATTTAAGGGCATACGTACTTTTTAAACGCTTCTCTGTTCAATTTCAATGTGTACTCCTCGCCGGCACCGCTCTTGTAATAGTCTCTCACAACAGGTGTCAAATTATTTAAAGCGTAGTTTTCATAATCTTGAATGCACACGAATTTCGACATCTTTAAATCTACAACCTGCAACCACAACAGTCAGAAAACTATAGAGATAGTGTTGCTCGTCCGGCTTATTTTTTCTTACTGAGTTCCCAAGCAATCAACTCAAAGCGTACGTCTGTATATACTCAAACAAGAGATAACTCTCGTCCATTTCTTTTTCTCCAATTGATTTTACTCCATTTCTCAAAGCCAAGAAAAATAAGCCGGGCAAAGTATCACAGCAGCGAGTAATTATACAAACCTGTACGGCGGCGGTAATCTCAAAGAGCAGGGCTTTTGAAATCGTCGGGCTGACTGAGAAGCGCCACTCTTCCACGTCGCGGCAATAAAACAACAACGGGGGATATTTAGCCGTCACCTTGCGCAGTTCGCCAATACCAGCCCGATAAGCGGCGATCACCCGCTCTTTTCTACGCAACTGCACACGAAACAGCGGAAAGCTTTATGAAACCCGACTGATCGAGAGAGGTCCAGATAAGATACCGAGAGCTTATGGATCGGAGGCTGAGACTCTTCCTTGTTCGAGGAACTTGAGGCGTCAGTGCTGCTGCTGCCTCTTCTACGCTGCTCTAGTCGCGGCGTTTTTTTTATTGCTACAAATGAAGACACTCTTTGGGGAAGCGCTGCCTGGATGTATTGATTGTCAACTTGTTTATACTGATCGGTTTTATTGAATTCTAAGGTTCTGAGAAGTGTGCTATAATTATAAATTAAAACTGTTCTGTCAAAAGAATGCACCGTCAGCAACTATAGATATTAGTACTTCCTAGGAAGGACATTGAATTGTTTATGTCAGTGTATAAAAAAAAAAAGAAAAAAAAGAAAAAAATTACATGTAATGCGATAGCCGACGTATTATTAGAATCGTCTTTTTAAAAATTTTATCAAATATTTGTAATAACCATGAATTGAAGCGTGAGGAATAAATTAACGAAACTTTTTCGTTTTAAATTAGAAAAATTAAAACAAACCATTATTTACTTTTTCAAAAAAGTTTATTACGCATAAGTGAATTTTTAATTTTATTTTCCTTTTGCGTCAAATCGCGGGTAAACAGAAAAGCATTCACTTCATATATATCTGTAAGCAAATAACTGCAAGATCACAGTTCAACTTCACATTCAATTTATATACAACGATAAAAGTTTTAACTGATGCAAGGCGATTTTTAAGTTCATCGTTATACTTCTACTTAATAACTTTAGACGCGATAAGCTACAACGTCATGGTCGATTATTCATTACCTCACTTACACGTGATGGCCACTGTTTTCGATTTATATTAGATAATTTTGACGAACTTTAAAATCATTGGTGGTAATAAAATTTGCAATCGTATGATTTATTCCCTTCTTATCATTGAAGTACTGCTGACTCATGTTAATTGAAAGAAATTGAATCAACATATATAATGTTGATTACGTAGCAGCTTCAATTTTGTTTAAATAAAAAATTGAAATAGATGCGTTGAGAAAAGATTGTTAAATTTCTACTTTTACAAATTTACACAAATAACAAAAATGATCGTGAAAAATAAAGCATAAATTAGAATAAAATGAAATGCAACAGCATAATTTTAACGGTTTTTTATTGTATTCTTGAGAAATAATTGGTACACAAAACGCCAAGGTTCCATATTTCAAAAATAAATAATATGAGCAGTTATTCCAAAGTCAAAGAGTCCCGATTTAGTTTTCTCAGCCTAATCTCGTATCTCTTCGGCTGAGTTAACAATGCATGTAACCGGGAGCTCGTTTTACTTTTATAAATATATCGACTTTTGCTTCTTTCTTCCTTTCGTTCGTTTTCGATCAAAAATGACAATTGGCGAATTATAATAATATCGATCCGTCGCAGGCTCGGAGGCTACTCCTTCCTTTCGTAATAATAATCGCTTCTCTCGTATAAATAATCGCGAGGTTATTAATTATTTTCTCATAGGCAACAAAAAAAATGCGTACATAAATGCGCTCTATTAACAAATATTACGAAAAAGACTGTTCCTTATACTTTATTTATACACGACTCTCCGGGGGAGTCTTTTATGTATTCTACAGGATGACGTACATATTCCTCTCTCGCTCTCTTTCTCTCAGTTTTGCTGCAAAACTTTTAAAGCGCTGCTGCGACGTGCCTTACCTTCGACCTTACGTACTTACATACACGCATCTAACGCTTTTATAATCTAAAGATCAGAGAATACAAAGAATAAATAATAATAAAAGAGGAGTAACTTGTTAAGCGCGCTTTTAATCAAAATTACACGATAAAGTGTATGTGAATATATATAATCGTAATAAAAAGTTCAAATAAAATTAATAGTAATAATGAATCAAACACAAAAGGAGTCAGCTTGATCTCGACTTATATATTTATAAATTATTTAAAACTGTTTATACACTTGAAAATAACATGAAAACATACACGGTACATGGTGTGAATAGACAAGTTTGCTTGCGACAACATGATCGTGCGCGATTACCATGACTGCCTGCGCTAATAAACCTAAAACTTATAACATATTCGCCCGAGCGATGTATCAAAGACACCCCACCCAGTTTGTGGCAAAAGCCAGTAAAAATTTTCGCCTCCGGGACGCAAAGCTTTCGCGCAGAACAAATCAGTATATAAAATCAAATTTTCAATGTAGATCGAAGGTGAACGAAATCTTTAACAAACAACAATTCAACGAAGGTTTGCGTCGCTTTGCGCCACTGAGGAGACTTCAGCCTCTTAATTTTTACTGCCCTTTGTCTAGCGGAGCTTCTGCAGAGACTTTTGCCACACTTTTTTCGGGCACGTGGCAGCAGCCTAATTTGCTCTCCGCTTTAATTCGTGGGTCGAATAAATTAATGCGTAGTTCTCTCCCTCTCCTGCACATCTCTCGTAAAAGTGAAAAAACTTTGAAAGCGACGTTTCTCTTACCAATCTCTCTATTCTCTCTTTTCGTTTAATGCAAGTACTGCGCGGTATGGAAATAGATTTTATTATTTACAAGAGCGATGTATTTATACGGAATTACAAGTGTATGTGTGTATGCGTGAGTGTGACTTCTTAATAGGAATATCGATTTTATTTTATTTAGTTTTATTTTTTTTTCTTTTACTCTTAGTATATCCCGTTACTTAGAATCTCTTTTATCTCTCGACTCTTTTCTCTTGGGCTCTTCTGTGATTCTTTATAGTATAAAAGTTGAACGACAAGTCCGTTGTTATATGTTTTTGCTTCTTGCTTTCATTCTCTACTTTTAGAGCGCGTTTTGAATCAATTGTGAAAGTCGATTTTCACTTTACGCCATGAAAACTGTTTCGTGGAATGGCAAATGTTTGAGGCTTTGTTTGACAATCAATGTTTACCTTGTGATGTCTTAAATACAATGATGGAATCAATGCTATATAATTTTCTTTGCTTTTTAAATAATTGCAAGAGTTAATAGCGTACATGGGCAGTTTTTCGTTTTCACCGAATCACGTACCTTCGAAAAAGGAAATTACCTTTTTATCTCTCGAGAAGATCGGATTTCAACACAAGTGAATAAATAACGTATACGTATATACATATTACAGCGTGTCGAAATGCTTAGCTTACATGGTTTACATTTACGTTACTGCATTTTTTGCATACAACATTGTAAATTGCGAACTCGCGAGTTTGCTTATAATTAAACTGCCACTTTCAATGTCATGCTTAAGCAGTTAAAGTATTTGATTGATTTTACTTTGCTAAATTGTCTAATTTTTATTTCTTAGAATTCGGTCAAAAAATTTAAATATGACGGAAATACTCAGTTTAAGAAATGCACTTGGGTAGTCCGAAGTCTCGTTGTAATATCATGCAAAAATGTCCACTACTAAATACTAAATACATTCTAGCTAAGTAAATTTATCTAAATTTTAACTCTACTTGTTTCCCATGCTACACTGACAAAAATTGCAACATTTGCAAACGTTATGAAAAGCCTAAGTAACCGAAAACCTTTGTTTTCTTGATTTATATAATTTAAAATATAAAATACAATCTTACTGAAAAAATTAACTTGCTGGGAAAAACATTTGTTTGATTACAGTTTTGCTAAAATGTCATTTTCAAATTTTGAGTTAATAAAAAATGTTATTCTTAACGTCTTTATCGTTAATTATATTTAGCAGTGAACATCCTTAATCCAGATCATGTTCTGCTTATGCTCGTTTTTTTGTATTGATAATAAAAACAAGTAGAAAATTTTTGAATCATTGTTAAGCGTATTGTTAAGAAAAAAATCCTTTTTATTTCATATCACAATATTTATCTGCCTAAATTGCCTAAACATAAGAATTTAAACCCGCTCGTTTTAATTATAGAAATAATCATCGTCTTTTAAAAAACTTGCATTCCTGTCTCTTTTTTTAACTAATTTCACATACGACTGTTTCAAGTATCATTAGTCTAACGGTAAGTCAATTACCTTTTTCTACTTTCTCTTTTATTTTGTATATTAAGTTAAGCATTTTTGTGATATTTTCTTCATTATTTCTCTTGGTATTGAATTGGTAACCAAGACTTAAAAACCTGTTCTCTTAAGTGAGAAATAACGTGGTTCGAGGTAGATTAAAAACAAATAGCAAACATTGCGCATCTGATCTCTCTTATTCAAGCCCTTGAGAGCAAATGAAAATTAATTGTACAAAGTGAGATAAGAACATCGAAAGCATCACCACAAGCGCCCATTTCCACGCGTGAAAAACGGATTTGTATGTTTTTTCGTAGTGTTCGATAATCAATTAATATAACAATTAAAAAGTACAATTCCTTTCAATGTAACGAGAATTGAATTAGCTTTTAAACTTGCAATAAGTAACAATTTTTAAAAATACGACAAAAACTATAATACCATCCATGAAAAATTCTTCCAAGTCATTCCACTTTCATTGCGCGGCTCTAACTCTTTTCAATATTTTCTTTGATATTATGTTTTACTCCTTTATTGTTTAATCGCTCCTTACCCACTCCTTCATTTATACACTTGGCGCACACTCTTACATACAAAAACAAGCTCGATGCACTCGTACATTCGAAAAACACAATTCATACAGCAAGATACATATTACAAAATGAACTCGATTTTTCCTATGAGTCGAGTTATTCGTTTTCGTTTTAACAAATCTGTTATATCGCGCTGCGTACATCTGTAAAATACTTGTCCAAGGTTTTCTTATGAGAGAGTGAGTGTACGGGCTCTGTGTGTTCACAAACCACGCATGTAACTCAGCCTGCGTTACACATATATTTATTGAAAAATTTTACACTTGGTCAAATCTCTTGCGTGGTTCGTACTCGAGGCTTGCATACGCATTTTTAAAAAAATGACATTAGAAAATGACACTAGCTTATAACACCATGATTTTTTAAATACAGTTTAACCGATATTCTCTTCTGTATATACTCGATGTGTCTGAATTTCACCAAATGGTTCTCGACTACTATACACACCGCTTCTTACCAAAATGGTTTTGAATTAATTATAAATTAAATAATATTATCGACTATACTTGCTGCTCGTTTCATCTCCTAAACGTAAAAAACATATTATACAATGTTTGTTTACAAAATCAGGATTTACACTAGCGTTCCGACTCGCTTTAAAGTGTAATAAGAATAGAATAATTTTTTTATCACACGTAAAAAAGCAGTTGCATATGTACATATCCAATCAAGATTAGGTAATATTAGCATTCAAAATCGATTTTCCTCCTCAATAACGCGTTTAAAAAAGCTATTATTCGTTTGGTATGTTTTCTTTATCGAGTTACAAACATGACAGTAGATTCGACACCAATGATTTTCTATATTCTGTCATCCCAACACGAACGTTAAATGTTCATAGTACAGGTTCATGCATGAATTAAATAAGAAAAAAGCAGTTTTTTTTCACTCATAAGCGTCCGACTTGGTTTTTTTCATGAACAGAAATTATTTATAAAAAATAAATCTTATAAATTACATTAGAGCTTGGATTAAATCAAGAATACTCATTACATGAAAAATAGAAAATGACCAGAGCTCCAACAATAACGAATTGTATCTTAAAACGATACGTATACTCTTTACTCAACATTTCACACGTCCAAAGTCTTTAGCAATGGCATAACTTGCACCTTCACAGTGATTAAATAAATTATTTCAATTAATCACAACTCATACACAATTTTGATTCAAATTTTAATAATCTTTTATACTTTTTGGATTTACCCTTCATCTACAAAAAAAAACCGTAAATCAAAAGTTCAGTCTCATGATAATATCCATTTTTTAATGATTAAAATAAAGAATAAATTAAAATCACAAAATTTCAGTTTTTTACTGCTTATTATCTTGACCTTTTCAAACATTAAAAATTTTAACTGCCTTCGTTCATTGCTAAGTTAAGTACGGTAAAAAATTTAAGATCAGTAAAAAATATAATTGAGTAACAAGTTCATAAAAGATGAATCATTAGTATTGATCTTACTGGGACTTGACTGTTTTAGCCATTGTTATTAAAAAAACCAAGTCTGTCACATTGATTTTAGTAACCGGTTCTCGATTTTTTAAGCAAGTATTCGGCTAGTTGGTGCTTGATCGAGTCTCCTGCCATTCGGTCAAGATGACAAAACTATACTAAATACGTAATACAATCATTCGATATTTCGATCTTGCGTTTCCGTTCGTACTTTCAATTCTCACTTCTTCGTACTCTCAATCATTCTAAGAACTCATTTTCATTTTACTTTTTTCAATCTTCTGACTTCCTAATTGTTTTTCTTGAATTCGCTTCCCAAATTCCATACTTCTGCGTTATAATCAGTGTATACTTTTATATATTAAAAACTCGCGATTAACTAACGCTCGGGAATTAGGATCATTCGATATTAAATAGTTTTCTACTCAACAGCGCGTCCCGCTGAAGAAAGAAAAAATTTCAAGTTACAGATGACAGGTTTCGTATCTCTCATTATTTGCTTCGTATGTACACGCCAACCTGTTGCATTTTAATCAACGTTCAACACGCTGGCCCTTTTAATTCTATGTAACCCCAGCTGCTCTCACGGAGGCAGTGCGCGGGCCATACAAGATTTTCATGTTCAGTATTCATTATGGATCGTGGCTGGTACTTGGTGAAGAATCGCAATTTGGGGAACTGTGTTGTTGAGATACATGAGTAGTGTGCACTGGAGATGGCCCAGGCTGCTGTTGTTGCTGTTCTTGTCGATGTAACGCCCGCTGTACTATTTCAATATCCTTAACATTTCCACTGTAACAAAAAGTTTTAGCTGTTATTAATCAATGTGAAAAAATCTTACACTTCAAATGCACTGTAAAATTTTATTACAAAATAATTCAGTATTTATCAATATAGAACTTCGAAAAAACTAAAATTATAAATACAAATTGATACTTACGAAAGAGAGAATTGCTGAGGCAAGTGAGTTGTGTGCACTGGTGATGGCCCTGGTTGATGTTGTTGCTGCTGCTGCTGTTGTAGTTGCTGCTGTCGCTCTGGTACTTGCTGATGCTGCATATGACTCATGTATGCGTAGAATTCATCGATGGATCGCCTACTATTATGCAAAGGGTCTTGATCAGCATCAACAAATTCTGAGAAAACCGGCTGAGAACTATAAGACAAATTGTAATTCATTTGCAATTTTTTCGTAACTATTAACGTTAAGTTTACAATACTTTGGAAAGTTAAGTTCGATTAATCAAGTGAGCACCCTTGAATCAGTCGATTAAAAAAAAATTAAATTTAACAGCAAAATAATACAAGTTTTTATAACGAGTATCCAATATTTTGAGACGAGTTTACCTGATATATAGTTTATAATTACAGACGAATTAAGTTTACAAACACGAGAAACAATTTTTTACCTCTCTGTTCTTCTCTCTGCTACTTCTTCAGCTGTATCATCATGCGTTTCTTCAACTTCACGCTCTTCGTCGGGGCACAATTCATAAGCTAATTCCAAAATTTTCTTAGCGCTATTGCTACGTTCTAAAAAGTAGCCATTAGTAGACTCATTCGATTGAGCTGGTGGTGACCAATTGTTATAGGCATGTGTGTACGGAGCAGTGGAAGTATAGGGCCTCTGTTTTAAAGATAAATTAAAACGTTAAATTATCTTATAAATTAAGATATTGAAGTATTTAAATAAAAATTACTTACTTTGTCTAGTTCGTCCTGAAGCCATTCAATAGCGAGTAACCATTTCTTTTTTAGTTCAGGAGTTTCATACAAAAATTGATGTGCAGACTTACATTTACTAAATAATTGTACCATGCATTTGATGCAATGGTATGCCCTTTTCTGATAATGACTTCTACTCTTTTGAATTATATCAAACAATCCTTCTCGCTCTTCTGGCACACCTATAATCAACAAAGACATATAATCAATAATAACATCTTTAAATTAATTATGTTATTTTTTAAAAATAAATTTACCTTGTAAAGCATTATGTACACGGTGTATTTGCCACGAATCTTCCATAAGTAACATTTCTAACAGCAGATCCGTGTGATGCCTCATTTCATGAGTGTAATACGCAAAACCAATTTGCCATAAAAGTTCACTTAGTACTAAACGAGAAAAGAGAGGATTTTCCCAACAGCAATACTGTAATAATTTAACTGTCTCTTCTACTGCACTCGCATCTTCAATTAGTTTCTTCATGTAATTCGTGCGGTTGAAAAGAATCTCTGCAGCTGCCGGTTGAATCGGCATAAGATAGTCAGTGCTGCATGCCGGATCTCCATAGGGATTAGGCAGCGGCTGTGCATTATTCTGGGAGTCGCTCGGTTTCGTTCTTGATGATACATCGCAGCATCGTATCAAAATGCTTACCAGTTGGTGAAGCTTCGTGAATTCGGGATATTGGTATTTAATGGCTGGGCCTGGCCCCTCATCGATTGCAACCAACATAAACGTAACTGGCACGTTTAGCTGTTGCGATAAAAAATTCAAATTAATTACTATTACATATATTTTATGATTAAACTAATCATAATTGATCGCAATATTACCTTTAACAAATGCAACTTCTGCGGTAGGCCAAGTGACACGTAAGTGACAAATAGAGAAAAGTAATGTGACAAGTGTCGACCGTGATCCGAAATTTCTCGATTCAACAGCATTAACACTGAGTGAAGCAGGTGATCACTAAGAGTGGCCTCTGGATCTGTTAACATATCTACAGGTATTTGCAATTAATTAACATTTAAGAAAAAGTTAAGTAAGCTTATTTTTTTCTTTAAAGAGACTTACTCGGCATATTAGGAGGAAGTGAAGAGAGACTATCTAGTAAAGAAAAGTGAATTAAAAAAAGAAGTATCTTCAAAAAGGCATTTCTGACTTCAGCACTCGGGCAGCTTAGAAGATATTCACAAAACCTAAAAAAAATAGTAAATATATAATTTAATTATTTTTCTTATAATTCAATCGTTTTATCATTAAATATCATTAATTTTAAAAGTTACAGACCTGTGTGGATGATTAAATAAAACATTGTGTGCAAACCAAGAACGAACTTTACTTTGTAGAAAGTGATGGCTTAAAATATCATGCCAATCTGTTGCATTTCCACGCAAAGTTTTCTTTGTATGAAAGCCGGTATAAAATAGAAATTTTGATGCCAGTTGAACAGATAACATGGATAACTCTTCCGTTTCAGGGCTCTATAAATAAAAAAGGATTTTTAAAAAATTAAAAATTCTACGCTCTAACATTTTTATTTTTATCTTATCTTACTATTTTGTCATGATCTGGTCTATTCACGTTGTAAGGATTACACGACACAAGTTTCTTGATAAACTGGAAATACTCGGGATTAAACTGATTTCGTTTATGCATAAACTTAATGTTTAGTTTTCTGACACTGTGTTCAATTGCTGGAGGCATTTTAGTTACACCCAATTTTGTATCTAAGTACGTAATAAACATTTGATTAGTGATAGGATTTTACGTGTAAATAAGCAATTTTAAAGTGCTATACTTACACAGTGACAATTCATTGACTTTTTTCAATTGCCTGTTTGGTTCAACATCAACTCTAGTATAAAAAAGCATGTATGCATTCCACCACCGTTTTTGTCTTCGGTAGCTCATACGTTTCAATATGTGATCAAAAACTTCCCCCATATAATCACCGCCAAAACACTGAGATTTCATCTCTTCATCTTCTTCCATCTTACATTCAGTAACGTCTCCGTCATCAAACTTATACCATTTTCCAGTTCCATCAGGTTGTCTACAAAAATTAAAATGTATTTAAATGTCATATTTAATTACTCTAACAACTTTGAAATAATCGATAAAATACCTGTGTAAAATGTAGGAGTAATAGTGACCTCCACTTGCTTGTCCACTATGAACCACGATACCAGTAAGTTGATATTTGGTGCAAGTACCTTTAATTGCTTCTTCATGGTCCCAGTCTATAATCTCTCCTTCTAATTTGGCGAGTCCCGAGACCGTGTATGGTTCCATATCAAGATCTCTTGGAAATTCAAAGTAATCGTTAAACTTTATAGCACAGACTCTTTCAAAGTCGTACTCGAACCTTTTTAACTGAATTGCCAGAATAGGAGGTAACTTTTTAACACATAAACGTTTAACTGTCACAACCTGAAAAAAGCGATGTTTTAGGTAAAACCTTAAATAATTAATTTGTTAAAAAGTTGTTAATTTAACTTACTTTTTTGTTACATTTATCACAGTGATACGCATCTGCTCCTTCCAGCAGTTCTCCCTTGACGTATTGCTCCAAAGAATCCAATAAATTACTATGATTTCTAATATCCACGCTTATTACGCTAAAAGGTTCTTCTTTAGAGTACCTAAAATTATATTATTATATTATTAATAAATAAATGCAATTTTTAGAAATAATCCATATTAGTAAATAATAAGATTAAAAATTACACAAACCTGTGGGGACAGCCTTTGCAGATTTTTTGATCACTGTATGAACCACCTAGAATTTTACTCATAATTTGTTCGTGGCCTAAAGCTTTTAAAGCTTCATCCAAACTCTCCACTAAACTCATGAAAAATTCAACAGCATCCTGCTGTCCTCGAAGATTTACAGGTTCACCTTGGAGTTTGAAATGCTTCCAAAGTCCACGAGGAATGTAGTACTGTAGCTTGCTGTACGCCAAATATCCAAAAATTGCTTGAACTTGCTTTAGGATACCGATGTTATATTCCTTGCGGGATTCATCAGCACTACACTTTTCCTCGTTTGTATCGTTATCTGTCGCCTCTATTGTCTGTTCACCTTCAACCCTTTCTTCACCAGAAAAATCTTCATTCAAATCTGTTGCTGCTCCCTCTGCTGCGAGTAAACCTATTCTGATACTTTCAACCATGTACAATTGTTGAAGTACTGAATTCATGTAGCAAGTTGCTCCAGCATTTTTCAAGCCGACAAAGCCGTTCGGAGGTCGGGGACCAACCGGAGGAAAGTAATCCCACTCAATAAGGGGCTCGTCATCCTCTGAGTAGAACATATCGCAGATCATGCTGACTAGAATCTTCATATTGAGTACGCAGCCAGTGCATAAGCTTACAAGTAGATCGAAAGCTGCGCTGATAGACTGAGGTGTGGTACAGACTGGACAAGCTCGATTTAAGTTTAGATCGCCAAAGTTACGCAATTGTAACATACTACAGGACGCCGGAAATATAAAATCTTTCACTAATTCCTAAAAAACAAATATATATTTAGATCTTAAAAATTATTTAATTCTATCTTCTAAATCTTATTTATTACGATAAAAATCTATATTACAAACCTTAATTAGATTCACGCCACGCTTTTCATCTGACCCTAATTCGTACTTTTTACTTGGTGGGAGAAACGCAAGCAGTTCCTTTGTGAGACACAGATGACCTTCTAAAATAGCCTCGTCGACCTGACCGTCTCCGGTATCCCGTACGCGATCACGAACATCTTTCAACCAAGTGATTTCACTATTTAACCAACTTTCGGCAGATGTTATGGGACATCCTGACGTATGCGCGTAGTTCAACAGTCTACATAAAAGCTATAAAAAAATATAAATAATTAAAAAATTATATAAATTTCGAAAGTAATAAGGCTAAATACGTACTTGAAAAAATTCTTGACTTTGTTTTGCGTATTCTAAAACTGTAGTATTTATAACTGGGAATAGGCGTGTAATAAAAAACTGGAGGGCCTGATGGCCACTGCTACACCACATAGATATTAGTAAAAATTGCTCTGCAGCAGTTGCGCGAATTGCTCGAACCGTGCTAACTAATACAAGATCTATTAAAAACGTATTCCACATAACACTTTCAGATGCGTTTGGCCACATGGAGTCTTTAGTTAACTCTTCCAACGCTTTTGGATTCAACACTAAAGCTATTGTTAATACCTCCAATGCTTCTTTACAAACTGAAATAAATATAAATGAAGAATTTAGAAAATTATCCTAATAGCAAATTTTTGATGATTCAAATTTAACTAAATATATAACTTGTAACAATGTGTGCTACAAAAAGTAATTTTTCATATTTTAGGAAAATTCAAGTGTTTGATTTTCCTAAGTAAAGAAACACTTTTGGTAGTATAAGTAAATACTAATACTAGCAAAATTTTGTATTTACCAAGAATAATGGATTATCATAAACACGCGTTCTTTTATGTTATAGCACACTTTTCTTATAAAACAAAATATGAAATTTTTTGTTTTATATAATCGAAAAGACCAATATGCTAGCTTTTATAAAGTAAACAAAACCAGTCTTTTTATGTATGTCGATTAAAGGCATGATAAAATTCTATTTAGAAACGTACATTATATCAAACTTTACAAAACATAAGATCCTAATTTGTTAAAATAATATGCAAGGGCCAAAAAATGATATCCTTTGCAATGAATAAATAAGAAAAATATTATGACATGAAAAATATTGAAAATGGATATAAAAATAAAACGCAATACCTAATACGTCATTATTATCTAAAGTCCTTTGTTCTCGGGCATTGGTCTCATGCATCTCATGCAGTAGTTGAGCTGATGCGTTGATGTGATTCAAACTACCACTGGATGCAGCCCAGGCTAATCTAATTATGGCACGAATTGTAGCTACATCCGGTAGTTCCCAAGACAGAGCTTGCAACAACAGCTGCCGACACCTGTCTAGCTCTGAGCTGCACATAAGCATATCGCCAGCCAGGAAAGTTGCTAATTTAACTGCTACAGTTCTTAACGTGTATTCAGTATTCTGATTCGGCACGCTGAGCAATGCTTGCTTCAACACTGATATCGGCAATTTTTTATTACTTTGATTGTCGTGATTGGCCTGTTGGGAATTTGCGAAAGGCGCTTCACCTATTGGCAGTGCCATCACGTTTGCCATCACAGTGAGCAAAAGCTTGCACAATTTTAAGACCGTAAGGTACGCAGATCTTTTTGTCGTTTCATCCGCATTAGGTAGAAAATTGTTTTTCGTTAACATATCCAGTATTACGCCAGCTTCACCACTTTTTATAAGATTGAGTTGAAATATACATGTTTTTTCAGACATTAACTCAAGCGCAGGCATCAATAGAGTATATAAAACCTGAAATTAGATTATTTTTTAATTGCTTCAACATCAAATGTTACAAAATTTAAATAATTGCGATTATAGCTTACCTCTAAATTGTACAAAACTTGACTTGGGCTTGCTGAGAAAAACAGAGAATCAACCGTGGCATTAGTATCATCAACCGTCAAATTTTGCGGTAACTCATCTTCCTTAGAACGTCCAAAAACCCACTGAAGTCGTGATACAGTGAGTGCATCAGGTGGAACTAATTGTAACAGGTGACGTGCGCCGTCTCGTAATTGAGCATGCTCAAGAGTACAACCCAAATCAGCTAATTGGAATAAAAACTTAGCACACTGAGGTTTCTGCGATAAAAGCTAAAACATTTAATTTAAAAATTTTAATTTTCATGTTTTTCATTTTTATTTAATTAAAAATCTTGCTGATAAATTAACTTACAACTCCGGGTAAAGTGCTCTCGGCTTCTTGATTTGATTGATGACAACCTTCCATTTTCGAATAAGGATGATGAGGTGAACTAGTAGAACTATCAGAGCTACTATCGGGAGAACTCGGCATATTTGTATTAGCTTGACTGAGTTTTGCAGAAAGCAGCTATAAAATAAAATAAATGCATATACTCTATTTGATTTTATTTTTTGAGTATTTTAATAGTATATATTTATTGAATATGATTAGTTTTACCATTTTATCTCTTAAAGGAATCTGTGAAAGAAGTTTTCTATCGTCGGCTTGTTCTAAAGATTCTCCATTAATGAATAGATCCAATTTAACATTTGTCCCACTAGCCTTAATTCTACGCAATATTTGTCGCCTTAAAGATGCTAGTGTATCATTGGTGTGAGTAAAAATTTCAATATCGTCAGCATTTCGTGCAGGATTAGCAAATCTTATAACTAATGACAAATGCTTGCCTCGTGCCGCCCTGTAATTTATTTATAAAATTTTATATAAGTAACTGAATTAAGTACGCATACAAATATTAATTTTAATGTTTCATTGTACATACTTGTGCAAAGGAAGAATTTTTCTTTCTCCAGGAAAGGCTGTGTCGCATTCATTTAAATATTCTTGTAGAACTTTCATTACTCGACACATTTTCATTGCTTCTGATTTAATCATATCTCCTGCTTTTTCATCTTTATCTTCTTTATCGTCAAGCGATTCTTTTCTTAATATGGATACCGTATCATAGTGGGCTTTTAAACGGTCCAAACACTCTGCTATATAAGTTTCATGAAAAACCACCAGAGAAGACTGTAATCGGGGTCCTAAATTGGTGTTTACTTCTTTCATTAATTCTATTCCACGATTTGCGATCTCTTCAGGACTATTAGTAACTACCTAAAATGACAAAAAATAAATTACAATATTTTTTATGAACTTTTATAAATGTACAAAACATTTATATTTAAAATTGAAAAAAAATTTTGTTATGCGTACTCTCCACAAATAATCAGTTCCTATTAAATCGACATCATCCATTAGCACTGTACGCCTTTTTTGCTTCAACTTTCCCTCCTTAGAATTGACTGCTTTAAAAAATCTTTCAAAACACTTTATACCACTCTCTGTAAGTAAAGTTGGATCCAACTGCAATACATTATTTACAAAAAAGTCCTTGTTGATTGCGGGGTCGAGATCAGGCTCGTCTCCCATTAACTTAGAAAACCACTTAAAACATGCTTCTCTGTCTGAAACAAATACTGCATTCTCTGCTAGACACTGCCATATTTGTTTTGCTTGTTCTGCACAAAGCCATAACTGACCATCCTGCAAAATTATCTTTAATTAATTTTTACTACTGGTTTCTTCAAATATTAACATATATTTATTACGAAAACAATTATAATAGCACAGATCTTTGATTATTACCTTTAATAAAAATCTTAAAAAGTTGAGTCTTTCTTGTACTTGCATTATGTGATTGTAACGCTGGTCAGGCGTATAAGTATTTGGATCAATATTCGGATTTTCTTTAACTAATTGTCGTACTTTGTCCATGTATGTTGTCAAGCTATTAGTCACAAGTATTACGACGGAATGCTGATTTTGGAGACGGTCTATAACTTCTTGCCTGAATAATAAAAATAACGGTTTGATAAAATATAAGCAAATCGTAAATTATATTAAATGATTATAAAGATTCATTTACCTATAAAATGCATGATGAGCCCGTTGATTGACACCCATATTTAAAATTGGTTCATAAAGGCTACAGATTTCTCGAATTTGCTTGAGAGCAGGAAGTGCCCATTTATCACCACTTTTTAATTCTTCTACACACTTATCAAGCCATATGGTTTTCTGAGCATCTCGCTCTTGCGAGCAAGAGTAGTCTAATATTTTAATATGAGCACTTAAGGCCTGATCCATTATTTCTGTAGGCACCTGATCAGAATGAGCCAAGTTCCAAAAAAGCATCAATACCTACAAATTTTTAGAAACAATTAGTTCTATTTTTATAGCTTATTTCTACACCACTAAAACATAATATTTTTTATTTTTACCTTATGAGCCATGACTCCATCCTTGTCATCTTCAGCAAGTCTTCGAATTAACTCAAGAAGCTTTTCTCGTTGTTTTTTGTTGGCAGTTTTCCAACTCGTCTGGAATAGAAAAATATTAAAAATGTTAGTTCATTAATAAACTAACAGTGAAATCGTGATCTAAAAAATGTTCGATTAGCGTTTTTAACAAAAGAAAAATTAAACAACTAAATTTTTAATTAATTATTTACACAGGATTTTAAGAAATAGTAAATCAATGTAAACAGTTATTTCTACATTTCTCAAACCCTTCTTTATAAATAGATATTAATAATTTTTTAAAAAACAATATTTTATTACTCAATTTCTTCTATATTATACTTAATCAATAATAGGGCGGTATTTCAATAAAAATAAAGGCGTACCTTAAAGCATTCAAAAAGGTGATCCAGTTGTTCAGGACTGAAATCCCAGGCTAACTTAGCTAACAAATCGTGAACGTTTTTCACGATCGCTTCATGTTTGCCCGCTTGAGCTGCCCACACGGCGTCTAAATCTTCAAGAGATAGAGCTCGTTCTTTAATAATAAAGCGCAAAATTTTTTCGAGTTTTTCTACGTATTGTGGTTGATGTAATGAATCCCTTAGTACAATTTCTAAAACTCCATTTTCTTTTATCCAATTCTACAAAAATAATTATTATGAAACAAATATTTTTTTTTTTTTTTTTTTTTTTTTTCGATTACTTACGGCCATGCGCTCAGCAGTTAACCACTCTTCTTCTTCGAGATTTGTATTTCGATAAAGATAATAATTTACATTTGCAATCACTTTATTTACTTCGTTAAGAGCGTTCATTTTGCCATTAAACGACGATATTTGTAAAAGCCTCAGTATCATTTTCAGTCTCAAGATTTCTAAGTTCTTGATCATTTCCTCTTGATAAGGTATTCCTGATACTATACATTTGGCTGCTTTTATTATGGCTGATATCGTATCATTTTTAGATTCATTTTTTGCTTCTTTTTTGAGTTCCGCATCAGTCAAGTTATCTAAAATTGTAGGCACCATTTGCTAAAAAGAAATTATAGAAAGTATAGAAATTATTTTATATTTTCAATAAATTCACGTAAACAAATAATTGGATAACAATTAAAAACACCTACCACTATGGGCAATAGATATTTATGTATTGTAGTAACCGTTAATAATTCACAGCACAATCCGAATGGCTTTATTAATGCATAAATAACTGGCACTGTTAAATTTCGTCCACTTGAAAATCTTTTTAGTAAAATTTCAAAACCACCTAAACTTCCAAATCTATAAGGAAATAAGTCAAGACTTAGGAAATCTTGTCAAGAAAGTAAATAAAACAAATTTATTAAAACTAAAAAAATAGTTTACTTGTTTATGAGGTCAACAAGCCAGCCACGTGGATTTCTAGAATCTTGAGGTGAAGAAGCATATGTTTCATCAGAAATAACTCCAGGAGGTGCAGTCTCTGAGGCTCGTGGTGCATTAAATGTGTGAAATCTATAATGACATTAAAAGTTATTATTATATCATGTTGAGAAAAATAATATTATTTATGAAAAACTTACTTATTATTAGGGTTAAACACCATAGCAAGTAAGTCAAGAAGAGGAAACCAGTCTTGATCCAATTTCAAAACACATAGTTCTACTAGTCGTTGACAATTAGCATTAATGTAATTATGAATATTTAATTTCCAACTGTTTACTGCATCATCTGTTAAAATTTTTGTGAAAGAAATTGTAAGCCCTTCCCGAAAAAAACGTTGACATGCCTCACTCTGTACATCAATTCCTGTATACAAAATTTCATTGATAATTTGATATTTACTAGATTTTGAGAGTAATTTTGGCAAAAAATATGATTAGTACCTTTTTTGCATAATTCGATACTGGCATTTAATAGGCACTCCAATTCTTGATCAGGCAAAACTGGTACTACCCATCTTGGACTAGATATTTTTTCATCCAGCATAGCGAGTTTGGCATGTGGAAAATCGGGCTCTACTCCTTGCTGATTATTTTCCTCTCCACCAGTTGTCGCCATTTCACTGGTGCAATCAGGTGCTGCTACATTCTCCGATATTTGAAGGCTAGACATTGTGTCTGCCAATTGTTGTGGACCAGGTGAACTGGGTATCTGCTGCAATAACAATACATTTTCTAATTACTTTCAAAATTTCACAGCAAAAGAAAATTCCTATGCACAAGTTTTAATGCAAACCATTGTGTTTTGATGACTGTCAGGTGGATCTATTCCAACCCCTTGGCCTCTCGTGGCAATCGTCATCCTGCCTTGCGAGTGCTACAGCCTGATGTTTTGAAAGTATATATTTTGGACCGAATGACACCACCAACAAGCATCCAGTAGTGTCATGAAATACGTTTATATTGTAAAGGTCTTGCTCTGCTAACCTATATGTACATTATCTGAAACAAAGGGGAGAAACGAATCTTAAAGCAGGTTCTTCCTTGTGAGCACAGCTTATCGTAATTTATTCGCGAGCAGGATCTCCACCGTTACTCTCGAGGCGCAACACTACCGAAAGCGGCGTTGAAAAAAGGCTTGGCACAGCAGCGCGAAAAACCTCGCGTTTTGCGTATATTCAGAGGGTGCGAAAATACCTCGTGCACGGACGTACAAACACATACTCCATTGTGGCAGTGCAAATTCGAGAGAGAGAGAGAGAGAGAGAGAGAGAGAGAGAGGGAGAGAGAGCGTGAGAGGGATAGGGATAGACAGGGAGAGAAAGAGAGAGCGAGAGTAAAAGATGAAGTGATTTCTCCCCGCGGAAGACGCGTGAGCGAATGATTTGCGTAGAGAATCGTTTAAGAATGCACGCCTACCCCCGAACTCGGAGAAAACCTTTCGAGGCGCGCACGTATACACACAGAGAGCCAGCGCTTGACAAACACGCAACGGCGACGTTGTCCGCTGACAAGGGAACTTGGACTTATCGCTGCGTGGCCTGTCAAAACACACGAACAGGGAGGCGGTGCCTTCGGCTCGAAAGCGTCGCGCTGGGTTTCTTTCTCGCGTTTCGCGCACTACTGGCACACTGCTCTCTTCGTGGAGAGGATGGCGACGGCGAAGAGAAGAGGCTCGGTTCGTTTGGCGTTGATGGAGAACGAGGAAATAATACGCGCGTGGAATCTGACGAAGTGTCTACCTTGGCAAATCGCTGCGATCTTCTAAGGCAGCTTGGAGGCCCCTCTCGACTTTTCCACCAAGCTGATCCTCGGCAAAACCGGGCCGAACTCCGGACAAAATGGCGACTCGCCTCCTCATAGCCATACGAGGCGCCCCTCTCCTCACCCCCTCCAGAGCAGCTGCGCGGGGAGTGGCGCTGCTGCAGCGCGCACGGGGTGTCTTTTTGGCCGAAGTTTGCAAGCAATCGCAAACACAGCAGGTTGCTGGATACGTCGTCCTCGAGGAGGAGCTACTTCAATTCTAACCCGCTAATCCAGCCGATAATACCGCCGAGCAGTCGAGATTTAAAGTAAAACGAATCGCTTGCGTATCTGCATCCTTGCGAGCGTGAAAAATTCGCGGCGCTTTTTTGACATGACGTCGCACGCACGCATACGGCGGAATCGGTAAACATCAGCGTGAGCTAAGGCCCCTCCCACAACACAACGTGAGAGTGAGCGCGGGGCGGAGGGCGTTTTTGAGCCGAGTTAAAGAGCCATCGGGAGCGTAATTGATGAGTTTCGATATGTTCTCGGGTCGGTTTAAACATACGTTTGACGAGGGAAGGATTTAAATTTTCTGCACCCCGAGTTTTTCGAAAGTTGGCGAGGATTCGGTCGATACCGTTTTCAAAGAATCTCGTATGCTTCATGCTTGACGACGAGTTGCGAACAATTCGTGCAGCAATTCTACTTTTTTAGATTTCGCCCGGTCTGTCGTACTTTGCGTTTTCAGAAAAGTTTCGGCAACGTCGCAGAAATATTCGAATGTTTTTTCAGTCGATATTTTTAGATTTGATGTATATGAAATGTATAATCACGTTCGAAAGCATATCTGAATAAATTTGTTCTATTAGAGTTGAATACTTAAGTTTCTTTGTAAATGAAGTATTACATACTATTATAATAATAAAGTATTATATAATGAAGTATTATATAATACCATAGTATTTAACAGTTTAAAAATTAATTAATGTGTCGCTAATTCTCGAGGCTTGTTTACTTAAAAACTTATTTCGTAAAAATACTATTATTTTAATTCTTGGCAAAAGTACAAATTTTAAAGCCTTCATTTTATTTTATTGTTATAAAGTTTGGTTTCAAAATATTTTTTAAAAAAGTATATCTAAAATTTTTGTTCTACTTTGTAGCCTCAAAAGAAAAGGGATTAATAATAAAAATTATAGATTCTAAGTATGCTTGTTTATTTTGTGTTTTTTGAATAAAATGTTTTTACCTAATTGTATATATAATTGTATATATATAATTTTAGTGTTTAGTCAATTTTTTTGTACAAAATTAAAGAAACAATATCTGTTTTAAAATTCTCAATTTAAAGCAAGAAACACTTAGATAGATGTCATCAAGTTCCACTCAAGAAAACCCCCAAGCAAGAAAAATTCTGTTCACAGGTATGAATCTAACCAGAGTTCGTTTAGACAGATGGAATTCTGATAGAAATTTATCAACAATGTGAAAAAGGGTATTACAAATGAACACAGAGGGTAAATATATTTACAATTCTTATGTTCAAGTTATTACTTGAAGGAACAAGATTTCGCATATAGCAAATTTTACAGTTGTGCTGGGCTACACTTGAAATGCCATTCACACGTGCTTATAAACACGTACATTATTCCTTTGGAAGATAAATTGTTTTTTATGAATATTAAGAAATAAACTCGATCGCTTTAGGTATCGACGAATCCATTCCATCAAATATTCGATGAGTATGCAGTAATATCACTACCAATTCAAAGTTTTTGTGCACCAACATTTCATATTGGCAATCAATCCATAAATAGCATAAATCATGTTAACGAATCTTAAATGCACGATAAGTTTGATCCGTTACAACGGTACAATTGGCCCAAGATATTACCGATTTTCCAAAATCACCTGGTTCTGCTTTACCAGATGAAAATAAGCAGCATAAATCTTATACCCGATCAAGCATCATAAAATCAGTTCTTCGAGTTCTTTAATCAGTTCTGCTTCTTTCTTAATTTTATCCAATTGGTTAATTTCTAGTTGTTTACCCATCACTTGTTGTTCTTTAAGTTTAGATATTTGTTCTAATTTCTGCGATAAAAAATAAAAAATTGATAACATTTTTTTCTTGAATAAAAAAATAATAGAAGGAATTTCGTTTTTCTTACACTTTTAATTTTCTTAATTTTTTTATTTTTTTCAGGATCGTCGGTGAGATCAGGATTCACTGAAGAAGTAGGACTGTTAATCTTAGTGGTAATACTATTCATTTGACCATTGGCAGTCACATTAACACTTTGCGTTTGAGACGATGCTGCTTCTTGTTCTTTCTTAGCCTTTTTCGCTTCACGTTTTTTCTTAATCTTAAGGGCATTTTTCGACGGATTTGCTGAAAATTGTTAAAAGTGCATTAAGTACATAAAATATAAGTTTTATATAATTGTATATAAGTATAAATTTGTCCATTGTTGTTATTTTTAGCTTGTTGTATGCAAGTACAACAGAGACCTACAGTTTATAATGGAATCTGAATTCCTTGAGCTTTGTCGTTATTAGATACTTGTAAGTAAATACAGTGGTGTCCCAATGTCAGTTAACCATATTTTTATTATAAAAAATTAAAAATTAATTTTTTAATATTATTTGATAATGATCTACCGTGCATTCATCCGCAGTTTTGTTACACATGGTAATATAGCCTGGGGAGATGCATACAAAAAAAAGTTTGATACAAAATTTACAAAATAGATTATTAAGAATAATAACCTGTAGAAACGTAAACACGCCGATCTCTCTAAATCAATCTCTCAATTTAAAATTATTAAAATTACTTTTTATATTCTAAAGTTTATAAAATTTACGTAAATTGATATAGTCTATTTAAGATTTAAACAAAAATTGTTAAAAAAATGATAATTACAAACACACAAGGTATTAAATATTATAGTATCATAGTTTTTAAGTTTTACAAAATATTAGTCAATAAGCCACCAGATCTATGAACAGGTATATGTATATTTCTATAGGAATGCTGTTGTATCGGATATTATCGTACATCCTGATAATAGCTACATATAAATAAACAAATAAGTTTTTCTTACATTCAGTAGGTTTAGTGTCATCTTCTTCATCATGCAATTTAAAATTAAATTGTTGGCCTCTTGCTGAAGGGGGTCGATATACTTGTTTAGAGGCTGATAAATGAATAAAATTATTATTAAATGAACTTTCTTTAAATATTATTTAAATTAACAAATTTGCAATATAATTTATGCTATATAATTATTCTATTCAATAAAAAGTTTTTATTTACCTTGTGGCTGACTAGGTGCAATGCCTTCCACTGCTTTATAACTTATTGGTTTTTCCTTAAAGGTATTGAGTGGGAACTTTTGCCATAATACTTCCCATAATTCTTCTTGTTTATTCCAGGGTCGTTCGTATAACAAAGTTCCAGTGTAATGAAAAATGTTGAACCTATGAATAATTTATAATAAAATTTGTGCCATAATAGTTCATAATTTTATCTACTTATTAAAATTAAAATTATATAAACGTTTTATAATTCTTGAAATTAAAATGTAAATTAGAACACTAACCCATTGCTCATTCTAAGTCTTGGTGCTGTTGTAGCTGTTACATAGTGTTCACCATCTGGAGACCATTCAAGCAGCGTAGTATCAGGAGCTTCAGATGTTGCAATGAGTTTTTTATTTGCTGTGTCCCACAATTCAATGCCCCCTCTCAAGTTTCCAAATCCAGTCAAAATCACAAGTGCACAGTGGTTAAGGAATAAATTGAAGTAAAATTTAAAGAGTTTTTAATACGATTCAAAAATAATTATAGACATAACTAAATATAACTTTGTAAAAAAAGGATATTGTTGCCATGAGGATTGTAATAAATGGCATTACGATGTTTGGTTCCAAATTCAAAAATAGCTTCACACTTCAGGTTGAATAGAGTTGCTTTTGATGGCATAAATCCATATATAACTAAGAATTCAGTATTTTTGGGAGACCATTGTACTGCATGAATCGGACCTTCTTTGCCTAAAAATTTTTCAAAAGAAACGTGTAAGTAGCTTTTTTAATAGAATTAAGAGTTTATAACTGCAAGGAATTAATTTCTTACTTAGCATCACAAGTGCAGTTTGGCCTTTTATATCAAGATAATGTAAAGTTTGTTTTCCATAGTAAGAAGCACCAGTCTTGTCAACATCAGTACTAGTTAATAGCAGTACACTAGTTCCTTGGGAATTCCAATAAAACTCAACTCTGTCATCCTATTATAAAAAAGGTCATTGGAAAATACACAATGATTTATTAAATGCAAATAAGGCGTAAAAAAATTACCTGAAAGAAACTTTTATTTGCTATTGGTTGACTTGCTTGAAACTTAGGATATTGAAATAATCTACCAAAAGATGGCTGACCAGATTTTCCTAAAATATTTCAAAAATTAAATATTAAACTCTATTTTGCTTTTATCATTATTTATCATATTTAATTCTTACCAGGCATATAACAAACAATATGATATGGAGCACCACCTGGAGCTATGCTAAACTTGGCAACCTTAGCTACATTTATCCTATGTAAAATAACATCAAAATTGGCATCCTCATATAGCACAACATCATTATTAACTAAAATTCCACATATTTTCTCATCACTTGACCACTGAGGCTCCCTAAAACATCATTTAAATATTAAGGAGTTTCTTTTTGCAAAATGAAAAAAAATATTTTCAGATAAAAGTTCAATATTAAGTTATTAAACTATTTAATGACACCCGTAACAAAGATTGTCAACTAGGTTGTCATTCAATTTTGCAATTTTTAAATTTATGCAACGTTGCCAAATGTCATGCGAGTTAAAATAAAATTCATTAAATAAATCAATAATATTTTTAAATAAATAATTATTGTTAAAGTTCTGACAATGTAAATGTTTGTGTTTAAAAATTAATTATTTGATGTTTGTACTAAAATATTCATCTGTTTAAAAATATCGCTTGCACTCGCTGCTACGACTAGCAGAATACCAAAAAACTCTTCTTAAACATTAACAATAACAATTTTTATGCAGCCGAATCATATTAAAGATTAAATTACATTATAATGAGAAAAAGCTTTACCAGTCAGTTTGTTTCCTGTGAACAAAACTTTTCACTAAATCTCCAGTTTTTGGATTCCATAAGTGAAGATTAGGACCTCCTTGAGGATTTGCTTGAGATACTTTAAAAACAATTTCTTTTATTTGTAACTAATAGACTATATAATAAAAATAGTCTAAAAGTATTTTACATACCTATGAATGGTTCCCATGTCATGAGATACGTATCCTGAGGTGAAAATTGAAGTGCCTGCACTTTTGGCCTACTAATTTCAGCAAGAAGCTGCCATGTCTCACATGATACAATCTTGATTGAAAGCCCATTGATCCATGCAAAGTATTTGCCCATGGGGCTAAAAGCCATAGCTTTACACGATTTGCTATCATCTTTAATAAATGCTGAGACTGGCTCATAAGTTGGTGGACCCTGCGATATACTTATGCCAGTTGAACCTCTAACTGTAAATAGAAACAATTTTATTTCATTTTTATTCTTATAACCCTAAAGTACTTTTTCTACTGTTTGCAATTGCTTTAAAGGCAAATTCTCAGTACACATATGTTATTATGCATTGACATTATCTCTCATAAGTGCAGAATGAACATTTGGGTCGATTTTACTGCATTTAAAATACATTTGGTTCTGCCAGACTAATATTTTTCAAAGTTTAATCACCGATATCTCAAGTAGGCGTACAACTGAAAATAATCATTTGCCGCAAATGTTCTCTCGTAAGCGTAATTTGATCTTTTATCGGCAATTCGAATTAGTGCATGATAAATGTTTTTACAGTCAGTCAATGTCGGTCAGTCCAGATTGTACGAGGTCGAAGTACGCCAAGCTAGCGAAAGTGAGCCGAATATTTCATAAATTTATTCAATCCAAGTGTCAAGTTCGATAATCAATTAAACAAGTTAAATGGTATTTAGGAATAAAATTAAAATTGCTTACTAGCCACGCAGGGGACGGTTAACGCCATTTTATCCTCTCTGTAGTTACCATGTGGTGTGCGTTTTAACTATCGATAAGAATCGATCCCCGACTTAACTCCATCAAGCGATCAAACAAGGAGTCAAGATCGAACCTGCCTCGACATAACCTCTAAACTAACCTGACCTATATGTTTATCAAGAGAAAATTCATAATCGATTATTCATTTCTCGCGTATGCGCTCGCCTGCATACGAGCGTACACATGATTACTGTATTGCATTATTTTGGTGCCAAAAACAGTAAATCGTGGTATGGCCACCTCATACTTTAGGTAATTTTCGATAGATAATTATAGCTTAGAAGTAGGAATTTATTATAACGTTTTTATTTTATTTAGAGAATAAAAATTTGGTTAAGTAGTCATGACTGTTTATTTCTGGAATGTGAGAAAGAATTTTTTTTTTCGTTATCTTTTATTTTCGATCTATTTTTCTTTTTTTTGTATTGTTATTATTATTATTATTATTATTACATATTATATATGATATACTACCTTAACTCTATTTAAAAATAATTCTATTCTAAAATTTTATTCTAAAATTTATAATTATTAAACTGATTTGTTTTGAAATTAAAATTTTAATGAAGGTGGTTTTTTTTAGTAATGTGGATGAATATGGATTTGAAAGGCCACAAAATTTTAATTATGAAACTTATGAAGAGTTCATGTCTGAATACTTAAAAGTACTTGCTAAGAGGGCAAAAAAATGGGCTGAAGTGATAGGAGAAGGTAGATCATTGCAACGCAGTATTACTATAAAACGTTACGTCCGAAAAGGTATTCCTGGAGAACACAGAGGCTTGGTAAATGCTATAATTTATTATAAAATTAATGTATTAAGAGAAATATTTTGCATCCTTTATATTATTTTTTATATAGGTATGGCTTTCTGTAAGTGGTGCAGAAGAATTAAAAATTAAAGCTCCAGGATTATATCAGCAACTATTAAAAGGTCCACATGATCCTCAAATTACAGAGATTATAAAAACAGATCTTCCAAGAACTTTTCCTGATAACATATTTTTTAATAATACAGACCGTCA
The DNA here is from genome assembly GCA_900474385.1 of Ormyrus pomaceus. Taxonomy (NCBI): domain Eukaryota; kingdom Metazoa; phylum Arthropoda; class Insecta; order Hymenoptera; family Ormyridae; genus Ormyrus; species Ormyrus pomaceus. Next base: position 77,724 of record UCOM01000158.1, read on the forward strand.
TCAACATCAATTATATAATATTTTATTAGCTTTTGCACATCAAAACAAAGAAGTTGGATATTGTCAAGTAAATATTACTTTTTCTAATTTTACAGATTAAAGTCATTTTTCATTGTTATAAACAAAATCACTTTTAGGGTTTAAATTATATAGCAGGTTTATTATTATTAGTTACAAAAAATGAAGAAACAGCATTTTGGTTAATAAAAGTATTGATAGAAAAAATTTTACCAGAGTATTATACCCCAACTATGAGAGGATTACTTATAGATATTGATGTTTTAGCAGAACTAGTCAGGTAAAAAACGTCAAAAAATATAAATCATTTTATTTTCTAAAAATGAAAATTTTAACTATTAAAATTAAAAAAATATGATATCAGGATCAAAATGCCAGATGTGTATCAACATGTAACAAATATGGGGTTACCTTGGGCAGTAATTACTACAAAATGGTTTATTTGTCTGTTTGCAGAAGTTTTACCAACAGAGGTAAAATATTTATTTATTTATTTATTTAATTCAGTCTTAATACAAAATGTATAATACAATTCAAAACAATATTACAGTATTACAGTAACAGTAATTATTTTTTATTTATTCAAAACAAATTTTTTTAGACAACTCTAAGAATATGGGATTGCCTTTTTTACGAAGGCAGCAAAATTGTGTTCAGAGTGGCACTAACTCTAATTAAACGAAATAGAGAAAATTTATTGGCATGCCAAGACTTTACTAAACTAGCACAATGTTTTAAAGATATTACCAAGGACAGTATTGTTCTTAAGTGCCATGACTTTATGCAGGTTTGTATAGAAATGAATTAATAATTTTAGTGTAAATAAACTTATTTAAATTTTTTGTAACATTTTCAGAGTATATTTAAAGTTCCTGGCTCTTTACCTAGTAGTATGATATTAAAATTAAGAATCAAAGTTGAACAACGCCATAAAGATCAACAAAGTGCTAAAGCAGAACGGTAGTACTAGTCTTAAAAATGTTCTCCACTGACAGACTCTAGTCAATGTGGATGACCAACTTGTTCTATTTGTCCAACAACTATCCAATATGTATAGTTTGTACAGTTTTACTGTGTTTCCTGTTTTTGTGATACAGTAATATGTTTACTGATATTGTATAAATTTAGCAAAGAAGACTACAAAAACTTGCAGTGTTAGTTCAAATAAGTCTTTCAATTATATTGTTATTATTATATTGTTGTATACAGTAATTTTAATGTACATATTTAAAGCTTTTACTTGAAATTTGATATTAAGAGATGTAAATCGCAGGATCGATAACTTATTATTCTCTGCTACTTATTGTTGTCTTGTAATATAGACTCTTTACAAATTTACACTTATAAATTTTAATTTGTTTTTAAATTCATTTAACACCTTAAATGTTTGGAGAAATGTAGTTACTACTACGTTAACAACGATGTACATCGAATTTATATTTATAATTAAAATTTAATTATGTGAACAAAGATGATATAAAAAATAAGAAAAGTTTTTTTTTTCAATATTATACTTAATAAACTTATATACATAAATCACTATTCATAATTATATACATAATATACTATTTACAAATTTTATTTTATAAATTTTTATGTTTATGTTTATAATTAAACTTCATTTACGGCCAATAAATTTTGTTTTCTTTTTACATAACGAATTTATAAATGTAGTTTAGACCAAAATAATTATTTTTCTAAAAGATCCTTTGCTTCGTTAATTTTTGCTGCTATGTAAGGTGAACCTCCCCGATCAGGATGATTTGCAGACATAACTTTTTTAAATTGCTCTTTTACTTTTGCTTTGGGTGCTGTAGGTGAAACTCCTAAAATAAGAGCTGCTTCTCGTCGAGTCATTTTTTGTTCAAAGCCTCCTTTATAATATTTACTGTTTGCTAAAGTCTGAAAATCATTAAAAATTAATTTTGTCATTCATATTTTGTACATCAAATATTTTTTGTCAAATTTTACCTGCGAATCTAACTTTGGCATGTTCTTTACAGCTTCAGACATTTTTTGAGATAAATTTGGCATTTGCTTTAGAATATAACGCCCTGCAAAGCCTGCAGCAGCAAGTCCCAAACCAGCAATTATTGCTGACGTCTAAAAAAATATATAAAAATTATTAAAATTACTTTTTAATGTGTAATACTTGTTTATAAAGTGATTAAAAAAATTATTCAGCTAAAAGCACGATTATGACATTTTTTAATTAACAATAAAATAAATATTAGTGAAATTCGTATCTAATATTTTTTTAAAATTTACCATAAACCTTTTTAGTGAATGCTCCTAACATTGCATCATGTATAGGTTATATTTCGAAATGTAGAAAATTAATATCTTTTTTGTAATTTAAAAAATGATTGTCAAAATGCCAGCTTTCGTGAACTTAAATGTTTCAAAGTCAACAAACAAATGAAAATGATTAAAAATAATTACCATCTTTTATTTTCAAAGTTCAAGCACTTGTAGGGTTGCAGGTATATTCGAATTAATTGAACAAATAACAGTTAACTTAGCCGCATCTAACCTTGTACATGTACAGCTTTAAAAAGCACATGTAAATAGGTATATTGAATCGAAGCACTAATTCCTAGAATCCTACTAGCATGCACACGATTGTTTAAATGCCCAACTTCCGACCTCTAGTGACTAAATTTAACACTGTGTAAAGTTGCATAAAAAATCAAAATAAACCTAGCCCAAAGTAAATGCAAGTGTAAAATAAATAAAGATTAAAAAAAATAGTCAATTCAAATTATAGTGGTTTGTTGACATGATTGTTTGAAATAATTAATTATTGTTTTCGAATTAGAATTTGCAATCTCAAGCTTTACAGTAACCTTTGCGCCCTCTAGAATCAGTAAATCGCTTGTACATCGACGTCCACGCACGCGCAGTTCTCGGCAGTTGCCACTTCTGCCAGTCTGCCAGTTCAGTTGTGTATGGTTGGTTGCATGCTTTGCAGTTTTGCACAGTACAATCCACGGTTGTTTGTTGGGCTGCAGCGTCATAAGTTTGCATGCATCAATGGTGTGATAAACATATATTAATGGTGTCCTGTATCTTTTTAAGTGTATAAATGTGTAACACTAATTTTTCCGAAAAATCTGTTTCACGTGAAGAAGATTTAATTTTAAATTAAACTTAAAATTCGAGGAATAAAAATTTTCAATTATTCTCTGAAAAATTGAAACCCCAAAATGGGAGGTGGAGATTTGGTAAATTAACAATTATTATTTATTACTTTACTTCTAAAAATTAATTATAAAATTATCTTAACGAAATTTAAAACTTCTTTAATTATTTTATTGATTTCTTGAAATTAAAAGAGGTTTTCTTTTGAACATGTTCTGTATAGGTTAATTATTGAACCATGGTCAGTAAACAATATTTTTTTTTGATTCAGTTATTTAATGTCGTATACCCCTTTCAAATAATAATATTAGTGAAACGAATTCCAAGTTTTTTTCATTAAATTCATTTTTTAATTAAAATCATATTTATACTTCTAATTTAAAATTAAATCAGTTAATTTTTATTTATACACATTCTATAGAATTTGAAGAAATCATGGCATCCATCTACCATGAAGAATATGGAAAAAGTATGGAAAGCAGAACAACAAGACACTCAAGAAAAAAAAAGAATAGCAGAATTAAAGAAAGAAATAGCAATGGAGCGAGATCGAGAAGAATTGAAAGCTTATGCTATGGCGCAAGGGGTTATAGAAAAAAAAGAAGATAAAAAATTAGAATGGATGTACAAGGGACCAAATGATGAGTTAAATCGAGAAGATTATTTATTGGGACGTAAAATTGATAAACAATTTGAAAAAATGGTCCAAGCAGAAAAAGAAGTAGAACAAAATAAAACACCAATTGTAAAAAATCATGTTGAACACGGTAAACATCCAATGTTTTCATTTCATAGAAAAAAAATATGTATCCATTATTTTGAACACTATTAATATAGGAATTATTTATTTTTCCAGAGTGCATCCCTCCATCTTTGAGATTCTTTTCAGGTGATGAACAAGTAGATTTGGCTAGAAAATTACAAGAAGATCCTCTATATGCAATTAAAAAAAAAGAAGTGGAGACCAAAGCTCAGTTGTTGAAAAATCCTGTTAAACTAAAACAGATACAACAGTTGGTAAATATTTTCATAAATTTAAATGTCATATCTTATAAAAAACTATACTTTGTATAAATAATTAATTTTATATTTTATTATTCTATAGGTTGCACTAGCAAGTAGTTCAAAAGAAGAGAAAATGAAAAAACAAAAAAAAAAGAGAAAACATTCAAGTGATTCTGAGGACGATCTTGATGCTCTTTTAGCTGAAAAGTATAAGAAATTGAAAGGAGCAATTACAGAAAAAGATCTATTAAAAAGTGTTAAAAAACATAAAAAAAGTAAAAAATCAAAAAAACATAAGAAAAAAGCAAAAGATAGTAGTAGCGATAGTAATGATAGTTCAGATGACGATTCAAAAAGGAGCCACGAAAAACATTCAACTAGAAATTATGGATTAATGGTATATATTATATTCATGTAATTTCATATATAATTACTACATACTATATTTTATTTATCTATATATAATGTTGGTGAAATTTGAAAATTAAAGATTTTTTTTTTTGTAGAAAGCAGATGGAACTAAGATTCATTTATCCAAAAAAGAATCATCATCTTTAGAATCCAAAAAAGCATTACATCTCACAAAAAAAGAAGAAAAAAAATGGGAGCCACCTAAAAGGAATAAACTTACAGAAGAAGAAAAAGAGCAACGAAGACGAGAGATGTTGAATAATGCAGTTTGGCGAGATAAGGAGCGAGAAAAAAATCTAAAAAGACACGAAGAGGAGGAAAAGAAATTTCAAAAAGAGAAAAAATCCTTTTATAAAACATTCGCGCAGTAAGTTCTATTATAAATTTTCTTAATTTTTTTTTTATAAATTAAAAGGTTTTTTAAGAAACTATTATCTAGAAAAATGAATTTTTTCTTGAATTAATATATTTTTAATTTTTTTTAGGAAACATTTAGCTCTAGCTGCTGATAAAGAAACCGTGGCTTCAAGAATAAAATCTAATGTTAACAATATTCAACGACATAAACATTCTATGGATTCAAATTTTGCGAGGAGATAATGTAAATGTTTTTTTACTTAACTAAATTAAAGAATTGTACAGTAAAGATGTATATTTTTATATCTATTTGTGCATCTACTTTGTAAAAAAATATATATATATAATATGTATATATAATAGGTGTATATAATAAATTGCGGTTTTTTATAAGTAAATTTTATTTAAAATAAAAGTTCACATTATAACAACACACGCCGAGTATTTACATTTTTCTATCACACTTCAATTGCATTTTTTTTAAAATCGTCTATGAAATCTTGCATAACTCATTTGTTTCTAAAGCGTCATGACTTTCTGCAATATTTGTAACGCAGTCGCCTGTGAGAACATTATTTACTATAGCTCTAGCTAAACAACTTGTTGTAAGAGAATAATTAGCAGAGAAGAAGGGGGTCATATCAGTTGTTTTTTCTAAATTATGATCCTAAAATAATATTATATCAAATTTTAATTTTTAAAATTATTAATTATTAATATTGCAATTTAATAATAAAATAAAAATTACTAAGTACAACTTTACCTTACAAAATATAACAAAAGCATCATCAACTAACTTATTTAAATCTAATTGCCTTTGAAAAGTTAACTCAGGATTTCTTAATAAAATGGTTGACACAATATTTAAAAGCTATTAAAAATCAAATAAATATTAGTAACAATCATTTAAATTATTATATCATTCAACTAATTAAATATTTACTTCAATAACTATTTGGCGATATTCTGGAAGATGTATATGATGTAAAATGGATTCAACAAGCAGAGCGAATGTAAGTTCTGATCGCGTCATATTTGATAAAGTTGGTTGTTGAGGTACTTCGCGACCATTTACAGAAATGCCACCTGGGCATCTTTCAAGTACTTCCCACACTTGATTATAAAAGTGAGCTGGTACTCTACAAAGACTTCCTTCAATTTTTCTTCTTCCAAGAATTGACAAACTATTTAAAAAAATTAATAGTTACAAGTAAAAAATAATAATTAAGAGTATGAAGCAATTAGATGATCAATGAATAGCATACTTTTCTTCAAGGGCCCAGTCTTTTACAGTCAATACTTTTATAAGAAGTTGACGAACTTCATAAGGACTGTAATTTTCGATTGGTTTCGAAGTTTTTCCAAAAATTTGCAAATATAAATTCATTGCCTCCAGGACCCATCTAAAGTTTACAAAATTACATAATTTCTACTGGTTGAAGTTTCTTATAAAATAGTAAAGAAATTCTTCCTTACCCAATCCGAATTTTTAGAATTCCCTTGAACATTTCTGGATTAGTTCCAATAAGTCGCCCACAATATAATAGTACTTCCTGTTGTAGTACAGCGTGAACAACATTGTGAGGCTGGATAGTAGAGTACATAACTGATTGGATTTCAGCAGGTGTCATAGGTTTATCAAAAACAGTCTCTTGGTGCCCAATAACACCAACAGTTATCTATGAACATCGAAATTAAAATAAATTTATTTCATAATAAAACGTTAAATTTAATCAATGGTTTTTTTAAAATTTTCTATTTACTTGTTTGCCTTTAACAAGAACACCTGTTATGAATGGACTGATACTGTCAACAGTGTGATTCAGCAAACTACTACAGTAACGCACCGCCATCCAATAGCGAAGACTTCCTGCTTGTTGGTACAATGATCTTAAAATATCTAGAACTAAAATAAAATTTTAATTATTATAATTAAATGTTTAAAAATTAATTACAATTTTCAATAGAAATTTGTAATCAAAATACCTGTTGAACCATTGATTTCATAATTTGGACCTTCCCGTTGCAGTAGAATGCCGTATAATTGACATTTAGCATATAAACCTGCAGAGCCTCGAATGGCACTTAATATATTTGGATTAGATTCATTTTTAAAACTCTAAAATTTAAATTGATTAGACAAATAATATTAATTGTGTTGATATTAATAGTATCATTAATAATATAATTAGTAGAAGATACAATATAAAAATGAATCACATAAATGAATCACATACCGAAAAATCTTTTACATCTTCATCATAAGATAACGCTTTTGGCACGTCTGTCAAACTTTGGTAGCCTATATAATCATGTTCTAATTGTTTAAATTGCGATAATTCCAAATCTGTTTCCATTGTATTTATGAAATCCAAATGCTCTTTAAAAATTAAAATATAATGTACAAGAAATTTTTTCAAAGAAAATAACACTTTTATTTTTATGGTCAATGTAAAATACCTATACAAGATGATGATATTAAATTTTGAAGTCTACCAATTCTTACTTTAGTACCGTCACAATATCCTTTTTTTAACATTGCAAATAAATCCAGCATTTCTTTAAATTGTGGATCCCTAAAATAAAAATCAATTTTATTTCATTAAAAAAAAATCGCATTTAGTGTGTTAAAATTTACCTCATGTGTTCTTCACGAATTAATAGACAAACAGTAGGTCTTCCTGACAGTCTCCAGTACTTTCCAACAAACTGCAGTTCTGTTTTGATATCATCAATAAGAAGAGCCATATCACGATATAAATAAAATTCGGAAACTTCGAATATCAAAGGGTAACAGAGAACGGTCATACCACATACTCTGTAAATCTAAAATTATAAAAGTCATTAGTATACATTGAATATTTATTTAAATAAGAATTTTTTACCTTACTAGTACCCAAAGATCCAATTGGTCTTACAGGTCTACCTTCAAGACCTAATTTGCTATTTACACCAAGGCACTGGTAAACTTTGACTAATTGAGTGGATGAAAGAATCTGCACTGGTTCTACTTCATGTGGTGTCTGAGTTTGAATTCCATATGTAGCCATCATTGCTTGTAATCTCATTGATTCAGCAATTAAAACTATTTGTACTACCAGATCAGTGTGAGTTCCCTATAAAAAAATAAAAAATGTTTTAATGCTGTAAGATTAATTATAATACATTCCTTTAGAACATGCTTCATAGTGGTGCATTTAGCAGATGTAAGCATTGAGTGATTTAAGAAAGATTCATAAATTCTTTATTGAATTACAAAATTCTTTTACAATTGTCAAAAAATAAATATAAATGTAAAAGAAGTCCTAGAATTATACTCAACATTTGAAATTTATAATTCTATTTTCCATTTTTTAGTAACATATAAATAATATAAAATAGATGAATAAAAAGCCAATATATTCTTAATAAGACATCGATTAAGATGCAAAAAAAGCTTTTCTACGACATTTTAGCATGCAAAAAAAAAACAAAATATAACTAAAAATAAAAACTTGAACATAATTTTATCATACACTACCAAATAACAATTTTTTTTTAAGAAAAATAGCTTTTCCAATTTAAACTTTCTTATGATAATAAAAATTTTGTAAAGTAATGCATTGTTATTTACAAAAATATAAATAAATCAATATGAATGCCTACAAATAATAAAAGTCTGCTTGTGCCTATATTACACATTTTGAGTGGTTTCACATATATTTATAGCAGGCAACATGGTGAAATATTACTTACACTGCTTGGTTTTGCCTGTATAAAACGCAAGAAAAAAACATTACTAAAAATAATAATTTTGATAGTTTTAAAAATGAAGATTAAATTTTAAGTGCTTTTTGTCATTTTAAGAATGTGTTTCAGAATGTATTCAAATTACTTTTATACTGTTTATTAGTAGTTTCAATACCTGAAAAGCTGAATATCGCCCTGCTTTCCTGGGTCTGTTGTAGGAAGGCAAATACCGGCGAATTGGATCTAATTCATTGATGTGCAATAAACTGGCGGTTAATAATTGTGCTATAACAAACATTGCTTGATTCCATAAATATATAGGAGAATGATCTTCTCCTCCTCTCTGTCCTCTGCCAATTTCACTTGCAATTTTTATTGTACTTCCTGGTTCACTTTTTTCAAGTTCAACACTCTCTTCAGGAACATAGTAATACATTGGCACTACTGGATCTAAAATTATTTAAAAATAAAAATTTTATTTATGGATTAAACCAATGTAAACTGTTTACATAATTATTTACCTCCATGCAAATCTTTAGATAATCTAGTTTTAAGTAAATTTTGATACTCTTCTATTTGTTCTGGCAATGAATTAAAAACTCCATCTATTATCATAAAAATGTAAAATATAGGCCATTCACATTCAATATTATCAAATTCCTGTAAGTCAATAATTTTTCAATTATTTATAATTAAATTAATTTGACCATGTTTATAGTCAATAAAAATTACTTTAATTTCTCCAGGTTTATAATAGCGTTTTTCTGCATCTTCTAAAACAGTTTTGTAACCATCTCTGCCAAATCGTTTAAAACCATAATTTCCTTTTAATCTTCTTATAATGTTAGCTTTTGTTTCATTGTACAAAACTTCTTCATGGGTTGAAAAGGCAGGAAATGAGATAGTTGGTAGCAAAGCAGCATCAACACTCTACAAAGTAAACATTTTTTAGATTTTATTTGATAAAAAATTATCTCTTAAAGTCTTTTTTACTTTAGAACTGGATTCCCTTGGAAGCATTGTTTCAAAAATACTGCGATTTCGATTATGAGCATCTATATCAACATATATAACTGACCAAGATGCTCCTTTTTCTCCAAAAAGATTGCATCCATTAATAGCTTCAAGTGCACTTTTTGCCATACCAATTGAACTGGCATGGATTTCTGGTGTACCATCATTGTAACGACTTCCTTTTTCCCACATCCCATAATCAGGTGTACGATATGCTCTTTCAACATAGTAAACAAGATTTTGTACAAAAGCTACTTCATCTTGAGTATAAATAATTTGAAGTCCAGAATTAATCATTTGTACCAAAAAAATAAGATACAAAGATACCACATCAATCTACAAAAATAACAATTATTAATTTATATGATTTAAAATTTAATATATTTTCATATATTACTTGTAAATGATTATATTCTTCATCCTTGAAAATTTCATCTCCAGTATCTAAATGAAATTTACAATGAAGAGCAAAACGATTACACTGATTTTTTTTGAACAATTCTACTCTGTACGATTGTTTCATCCAGCATTCCAAAATTCCTCGCATACATTTTATTGCTGATTGTCCTAGCTCATATGATTTTCCTCTATCATCATCTATTCGTCTGCAAAATTTTAGATAAAATAATGCTCTGCAAATTTGATAAAAGAAAGTAAATTCTTTATTAATACCTGTAGGCTTGGAATAAACTCCATACTGCAGCAGCACAATATATACTTTCTCTAACACTACCAACTTTCTTGTCACTTGAAATTTGTGGAAAGAGACCTGTTATACAACTTTGATAATGAAGAATCTGTCTTTTGACTGCAAAATATTTGATGGACTAAATTAAAAAAATTCATCATAATTAAATAAGTAGTTATCCCAAGTCTTACCAATTCCATAATAAATATCCAATTGTCTGACAGTATCTTCATAATTAGAAATTTTCAAAAACATGTCAATATCAAAATCAATGATGCTACCTTGCCTGACATTTCTAAAAGGTGGAAGAGTCCTGAAACATTAAAACAAACATGGTAATATCTACAAATACAGATTTTTATCTACAAAGATAAATTCAAACTTGATATAGCACTTCTCACCTCATAGGAAGAGGAGTACCAGCTGCAACAGCAGCCATTTTTTACTAATGCTCTTTTTATATATTAATAAATTAATATTTACATCAAATTCTAATGTACAATAAAAAACGATAGAGGTCAAACTAAAATAACCTCCACTTATGTGATCAAGTTCATATTTACAGATTCTTAAACTTCCATTTAACAACAATAAAACTTAAAAATGAACTTCTGTCCCTTAACTAACAATTAACAACTAATCAAAGGTGACATTTACTACAGTTAGAAGTTTATAATGCGCACTTGCATATACATATCTTCAAACTTATTTTTATTTACAACACAGTGGTGTCAAATTTATAGCAGTAACACTAGAAGAAACGAGGTTACATAAGAATGCTGTGAAGCTAATTTGCAGTTCATTCGGGCTTGGTCTGCGTATTAGCGCGATAATTTTTAAAAATGTTGATGTTAAAAAATTTGTTCCAAATTATTTTTACGATTTAAAAATTATATAATACGTCTTTTAAAATAATTAAATTTTTTTACTTATCCAACGATTGTTATCTATATTAAAACTGCTATTTTTAATTATATTTAAAACTTGCACTCGTGAAAAAATAATATTTAACTTTATTATAATTCGATTAAAAACATTAATTAATTAATAAAATAAATATATATAATCTTCAACGTGTTTGACAAAAACATGATACTTATTTTCAAATAACTTGATCATAGCTTTGCGGAACTGACACAAAAATATCCTCAAATTCCCCTAGTCGAGGTAAATAAAGAGGATAGAAGAGAGAGGAAGAGAACTTTTAGTTCATGATTTGGTGAAGTGGCACTTGTAGACATGCAGATTGAAGACGTGACATAACCTTTACACTACTGTCAAAAGTTTCGTAGATTTTTTATAAAAACATAATGTAAATAATAGTTACCACTTTTGCAAACTTTCGAAGTTTTTGAGGATCGTATCATCAGTAAAAGTACTTTAAAAATGGACAAACAGAGAATTTTAGCAGCCAGAAAAATGGTACAGTATTGTTGCATATTTATATTTATGCTTATATTGCTGTTGTAATTTAATTACACGATTCGGGCATTGTAAAATTGCAGTTTTAACATTTTTTCATGCTTTTTCAGCTGAAAGAATTTCAAAAGAAACAAAAGGAACAAATGCAAAAAAATGCACGCCCTGACCTACACAATGATGATGAGGTACTTATTGAATATAAATGCATTATTTTATTTTGTTTATTTAGCCATAAAGTAAATGAACAGTTTTTCTTATTTGCATCATTCTTATAGAAATCGGGTGGTACTGCTTCCCCTGAAACTCACCAAGATGCTTATCAATACTCCCAACAACATTCAGAAATAACAGAAAATAATGGTATTGCTGGATTAGATATAAGGCATATAAATAAATCTTCTAATTTGTTTCAAAATCCAGAATATGTTAATAACATTACAACATCTAGTTTATCCCAAGAAAGTCCAAGTATTCAAACTGTACATTTAGATCACGAATCTACAAATGGCATTGTAGAAATTCCATCATATAACAGTTTTACTTCAGAGCACAATCAAACAGAAAATAATTCTACTACATCTGCTCAAAATTTGTTTGAAAATGTTGAGCATGCCAATTATTTTCATAATATTCCTACTCAGCAATTTGATTATTCAAATTCAGAATTTAATGTGCCTAACAGTAATATAACAAACTCATTGCAAAAAGAACATCTTTTGCAAATGGCAAATGCAGTTGCTAATGTTTTAGTTGATGATAAAGGTTTGGATGAATCAACATTAAACAATTGTGATTTGGAGCAAAGAAATCAGTTTTTAAGTTCTTGTTTGGAAGAGCAAAAAAAACTTGTAAATGAATTACATATCCAAGTTAGTCAATGTGTAAGTAATTTTTTATTATTTAAAATGTTTGAAGGTGATATGAAAAAATAAAGTTTACTTTTAATATTAAGACAAGCAGAATATCAGAATTGGAAGCTATAATTGCCACCAAAGATGCAGAATTCGAAGGAAGACTTGTGAGAGAACTAAACCCTTTAAAAGAACAAGTTCAGTTAGATGCTCAAACAATAGGTATTCTAGTAGGAGAAAAAGCTGAATTAACTGCCACTGTTTCTCAAAGCCAATCAACAATAAAACAAAAAACAGGTACATTTTATAATAAAATCTTTTTCTTAAGTTCTTGAGTTTTTGCACTTAATTTTTTATCATAACGTTAATATCGTAATTCGATAAAATATTTATTTATTTATTAGAAAAACGGGCATATAAGCCCAGTATACAAAATATACATAATTAATATAAAATATTTTTATTTTTGAAATCTTAGAAGAAGTAATTGAACTGTCAGGAAAATTAAAGACTTCACAACAACAAGTGACTGATTTAGAAAGAGAATTGACATCTTTTAAAATAAATATGGAAGAATTTTCAAAAAATTATCAAGAATTGCAAAGAAATTATGAAGAAATTATTGAAAACTCAGCAAAAATAAAGTATGTAAAATTTTAATTTAAATAATTCCTGCTGAGAGTTTTATATCTCATAAAATTGATTTTAATCGTTTTTTAGAAAAGAGTATGAGGATTTAGAATTAGAAACGTCCGAATTGCGTCAAAAGCTTAATTATAAAAATACGGAACTGTCAAGTTTGCAGCAGGAATTGCAAGAAAAAATAGCACTTTTATCTTTAAGTGAACTTAGAATACAGCAAGTAAGTTATATTAAAATTTCTGAACAACTTCTAAAGAAAGAAAGTTTTTTCTAATTAAAACATATTATAGTTAACCAACTCTCCACATGAAATGAATTCACTTGAATCTCAACATAATACCACGAAAGTACTTGAACGACAATTATCACAAATGAAAGAAGCACTCGAAAGTGTAAGCGGCGAAAAAGACGAGGTCAGTAAAAAATATCAAAGTTACGTGCAACAATTAGATGAACGACATTCAAAGCTTGTGACTGAGGTTTGTAAATAATTAAGTCAATTTGTAAGTTGAATTCATTTAATAATAAAAAAAATTCGAAAATTCTTATTTTTACAGCTTGAAACATCGAAAAAAATTATTGTTGAATCTGAAATACGCGAACAAAGCTATATTCAAAGATTATCTGAATTAGAACAACAACTTCAAAAAGAAAAAGCAAAAACCGTGAAACCTGTAGAAGATCAATCTGAAAAGATTGAAATATTAACGAAAAGTATGGACAACATGGTTTTGGAACAAGAAAATTTGCAATCATTGTTGAATGAAAGAGTATGTTAAATTTAATTACAATTTTTATTCGTATATATATTTAGTAAATAAATGAATTTTTATGATTTTTATGATTCAGGACAATGAAATTGATTCGTTAAAAAAAGAATTAAGCGAACTTCAAAATATTAGAGAGCAAAGTTTAGAAGCTAAGACATTGGCTACAGCTTTACAAAGCGAACAGCTTGGAGCTTCGCGAGCGATTTCACAAAATCAACAACTTAAAACGCAACTTGATGAAATGCACGATGCTTTTATTGCACTAGTACGTAATTATTTTATTATTTAAAGTTGTTTCTTTAATATTATTTATTTTTCTATTAAACACTTTTAAACTACAATAAAATTTATTTTTAGAGTAACACAAAGCTAGATTTAACCGAACAGTTACAAGCTGAACGTTGTATTGGTAAAAAATTAAATATGCAACTTAATGAAATAGAGCAAAAATTAGAAGAATTAAAAGAACAATTAGCCAAAAAAGAAGCCACTCTAGCTGAACTTGAGAAAGAAAAATTGCATGCAGCGCAAATTGAAGATCAAATTCAACATTATCAAGCTCAATCGCATAGCGCGAGTACGTTGCAGCAAGAGCTTCAAAAATCTTTGGTAAGAACGTTGTACAAGTATATTGTACAATATCTATATATTTAAAAGCTAATGTTTTTTTATGAAAGTTATTGTATTTTTTAATTTTCGTAGGCTACAATTGAGACTCTAAAAAAAGAGAATCAACTTTTACAGTCAAAACTTGATGCAGTGCTATATAGTAGTAGCACAAATAACGAGGAAACAATTTCTAAGACCGCGCCAGTTGACAATAGTATTGGAATTAATAGCCTAAATACCGAAGAAAAAATTGGAAATATTATTATCGAAAACAACAATTCAGAAAAACAATTATCTACTGACGTTAATTCAGAAAAACAATTTGTTACTGAAGATATATTAGACAAACAATCTAATACTGAAGATAATTTAGAAAAACAATCTGTGATATTACCTGAAAGCAGTTCTGTACCTAGTATTCCAGAACCAATTAAAAAACTTGAAAGTAGATTTAAAGAAACGATGGAAAGAGTAGCTGAGCTTACGGACGAAAAGCAACGACTCGAACACCTCGTTTTGCAATTACAAGGAGAAACGGAGACAATAGGTAATTTTTGGCATTTAAAGTAATTAATATTTTTATTAATAGTAAAATATATTATGTTTGAACTTTCTTTTTAGGAGAATATGTAACTTTGTATCAACATCAACGTTCTATTCTTCAAGAAAAGGCCAAAGAACGGGAGGTCGCTTTCCGACAACTTATAGAGCAAAGGAATCAACAGCAAGAACAATTACATAAACTAAAAGTACTTGTTGCAGACTTATTGACATCTAAAAATTATAGTGGAACTATAACGACAGCCACAGCTGCTGAAGAAAATCTGCAATGCACTGATAATACTGGTAAGTGATTGAAAAAACATTGCGTTCATTAAGAAGTTCTATTAACATTATTTAATATTATCAGGTGAAGTGAGTAATAACGTTGAAGTAATTGATGGATATGTAAATAAATTAGAAGAAATGAGTCAACAAACAGACAAAACAAAGTCCCAGATATTGGATCTTTTGACAGAAATCAAGGATTGTAATGACTCGTGTATTTTGGAACCAAATTTTCATCCTTGTCCTTGGTGCTCTGGTAAACTAATAACAGTCTAGCGATTAGCAAAACATCAGCACTGTTCTAATATTTATAAGGAATTTGTTATTAAATGTATTATACAAATCTTGTACGAAAACGCCAAGAGTATTGTAATAATTGTATATAGGTGCAAACGTTTTCTAAAATTCTTTCTGCATCATCTTTTGATGATTGATGTGCAATTAAGCATGCGGCAATGTATTTCGAAAAATTGGCTTGTAACCAATTTATCGGTAGAAATTGTTCTTAGGAAGAAATATTCTTGATATATGTAGTGTCACGTATCATTGCATTTTCTTATTTTTAACGATAAAATCTAGGCACATTCATGAAAATATTTATAAAATGAGTAATTTAGTGGAAAAAGCTTTGTATAAACTAATAATATTGTCAGTAAAATATTCTAATATATTTTATTCAAAAGAATGAATTTTATATTTTTCTTATGCCTGTAATGATTAGTAAGTAAAAATAGGTAAAATAAGTACACGAAAAATTAATGCTTTAAAATGTATAAAATTTATTTTCGAGTATAATCACTTTTTTACAAATCAGACTCTTCAACAAATATTTTGTACAAATTACTAATTATTTTACCTAAAAAATCTAACATCCGTCTCTCTCTCTCTTAAAAATAAACTCAGTCTGAGAAATTATTTAACCACATTTAATTCAATAACTGCAAAACAGTTGAAAAAAAAAATATAAATCAGCATTTCCATATAAAAGAGGTCTAAGTATAAAAAGATTAAAAATGGCTATTTATATTTAATGCATCTAATGTGAAAGTTCAAAGTTAGATATCTGTACATTGTAAAATTCATGTTTCAGCTACACTCGTCTCAATCTCTATCTACGTATAAGTCTTAAAAACTTTCTATAACAAACAATATTTAAAAAACATTTTTATAAAATTAGAGAAAAATTAATTCATCTCATTATCGTAATACTAACATTGTTTTTATGCAAGATTATTATTTGAAAATGATATGTTAGGAATGGTAATGTCTGCACTTTGATTTTGTACGACGATATTTAAGTCGGAAGAGAAGCTACCAAGAGTCGACACAGTGCCATCCGAATTCGTACAAGATAATCGATTTGGTGTAGACGTTCTGCCCTTGACGAGTACTGATCGTTCAGTGCTCTTATTTGCATGTTTTATTGATATCGAGGAAACGTCACTTATCTCAGGAAATTCATGTGGTGTACTTTCTTGGTGCTTCTTGACAGGAGAGACGAGTCTAGTGGCTGTATTAACAGGAGTAACGTCTGAACTGGATGAAGAGCCAAGAGCACTCGCTTCACGAGTCTTCTTCAGCGTAGGAATAGCCCAGCCAAGACCCCACTTCTTTAATGCTAACTCCATTTCCTCTGGGGATGAAGGACACTTAAATAAATTTTTATCCGACGATGGACTACTTGTGATTTCAGACACTCCTGATAACCCGGAAATGCTTGTAGAGCTTGTCGAAGTTAACGGTGCTTTTTCTTGTTCTTGCTGCTCTTGTTTTTCATCAACGGGCTTTTGTACAGGTGTTGTCGACTTAGATTTACTTTCTTCGCATATCTCACTGATCAGCATTTGCTCGATTGTTTCATCTGGTAATGAATGCAATTCAGAAATCTCACTGATTCGGCACTCATAGTTATCTTCTGTATTATTGTGACTATATTGTAATTGTTCGATATGTACGTCCGACAAAGTATACATTGAATCTGAACTTTCGTCCTTTTTGGATTCATTTTTTTCAAGTTTTTTCTTTTCAAGCGATTCCAAAGACTTTTCTATTGATTTTCTAGGCGACCTCTCTATACTTTTTGCTGATTTATTTGATAAGTTAAGAGATTTTTTAGGTGATTGATGTGATGGTAAAGGACATACGCGAACTGATGGTTTAGATTTGGCTAATTTAGAATCTATAGATTCTCTGGATTGCGGTGAGATCGTAAATTGAGACGGATCATCAGTAGGTAATTTTCTTCGTGCTTTATTCGATGGACTTCTATGACTTGCTTGACTTTTATTTACTGTATCTGGAGTATCAAATTCAACTATCGTAGATAATTCGTGCGCCGGAGAATCAATTTCTTGCCTATAAGATCATAAATGTTTAATATTTTATTAATTATATATAAAAAATTATTTTTTATAAACTTACCTGTACGGTCCACTTATCAATGTAACGGGTGGTCTTCCTCTACCATTTGCAGATCCTTTCGTTCTCATAATTTTTGGTATACCGGCTAGTAGAGGAATAAAATCTGAATTGCTCATCTGTTGAACAAATAAAAATGCAATGCTATTGTATAGAACTGTAAACGAGTACAATTTGAATTAAAGCAGTAATAAAAATATTACGTACCTCCAAATTTTCAGACTTATTTTCTTGACTATTCTCATGGGAAACCGCAAGTTTATTTGAATCTTCTACATCTTTTACATGTCCTTGACTTGATTTCAAAAGAGAATCATCATCTTTTAAATCGTCTTTTACATCATCTTTTAAACTATCAGGTACAGATTTATTTATGCTTTTACTTTGTTCGAGAATTTCCTTGGATAACTTCTCAACCATGTCGTCACTCTTATCCTGAGAACGTGTTGAAGTTTCAGCAACCATTGCAGGTCTCGCTAACGGTGATTTGCAAGTCTCCGCCGGTTTATGTGCGCCTTTTAGGGATTGTGAAGTTCGAAATCGTTCAAGATTGATTTGAACCTGCTCGTCACTCAGAATTTTCGGTTTAGGTGCAGCAATAGGTGTCCGTACAATCGCTATACCTGCTAATTTCTCCACGTCTTCTTCGGTACTTTCGCTCGTTGTCAGCTCCTTTGAAAGATCAAAACTTAGAGAAGGTGATTTTTCAAATTTATTTAAGGGTACCGTAGATTTTGGAAGTTCTACTGCTTCGCCGGATATGATTTTTCTGGATTCCAGAAGAGTCTTCTTAAGTTCGGAATAAATAACTTCAACATTTTTCACCACATTGCTCATGTCACCTCTCGCCGGACATTGAGAATTCGGAATGTTTTGAGTTCCTGAATTTGAATCTTCGTTTGATACTACGGACAATTCTAAACCTGAAAATTATTCAATGGGTTAGAATTTTATTTTAATATCCACATTATGTAACTGTTAAATTTCTAAATATATTTTAATAATTGGTCGAGTACTTACCTTTTTGTTCGTTGCGCACTTTTTGAATTAAATCCGTTAAAGAAGCAATTCGTTCTGTACATACATTTTGCAAATCCTCGTATTTTTTTAATATCTCTGGACAATGCTTCAAAGTATAATTTTGTTTATCTTCCACCTTGATATGAAGTAATTTGCAGGCCGGATTTCTACAATTGCACGTTTGACTATGAGAAGCAGATCTCACAGCAGCAGGCTTGTTTTTCGACATCGAATAAGTCGTTTGGGTGTTTTTAGAAATGACGCTAGAGTCCGGTTTCGTTTGAGTATTAACCAAGGATGTGAATTTCAGACTCTTATTGACTCTGCCGGCTTTCGGTATATTCGAGGGTAACTTCATTGTACGTGGCGATGGAGTTTCTGGTGAGGAAACTGGACTTACTTGGGTCCTCTTGCATTTAATGCTTTCATTCGCGGACGAGTCCAGCAGTTCTAAGATCGGTGTACTGCTATTCATCGCGCTTAACAACGCACCCGGGGCTACCGCTGGTGGACTCGCGTAAGTAGTTGACGTGTCAGAAGTATCTTGTAACTTACTGATGATTCGCCTGGTTGCGAGTGTTTGGAATCTACTATAAAATTTACCATTTTCTGATGTGGAATTCATTTGAGAGCTTTCTGTACTGGAATCTATGGATATTTGCGTAGACTGTGTTCTGTACTTTTGCTCTTTAAAACTGATCTGCTCTTGAGTCTCATACAAATGGGAATGTAGTTTTTTCGGACTAGAATATCGAGACGAGGGAGCTGATCTTGAAGTTTTTTTAACAGGTGAATTAGTTCTACTGCCAGGTAAAGAATGGCACTTCTCGGAAGCAACTGGTGATAATTTTCTTGATATTGTCTTTGAATTTTGCTTTTCCTTAGTTGAAAATATGATTTCTTTATTTACAGCATCAATGACTACTTCAAAAGATTCACCACGAACTGTGTGTCGATCAAAGGAAATTTTCACTGGTTGTGTATTTGAACAACTGTGTAATGAATTAGTAGATGAACAACCTTTTGAAATTTTTAAACTCTCTTTTTCTTTAGGAATAACTGTAATTTCTGTCTTACTAACATCTACTACTAAATCAGTAGACGTTGACGAATTGTCACAGCTACTACTATTATTATTATTTGCATTCTCAGGAGTGACAATTTTTACTATGGGTTCTATTGGATGATGAACTTCATTTTTCGTCGTTTTATCTGATTTTAATTGAACTTGAATTTCTTGATCTCGAGTAGATACAGTAGTTTCAACGGCGGATTTTTGTAAACATTTTCTTGGCGTTTGACACCTATTAATTTTTTTACTTTTATTAGCTACTTTAGGTACATGCTTTTTAGGGTTTTCTTCACAACCAGACATATTGATAACTTGAATTTCTTTTGCTGGTTTTGACTTGTTATCCTCCTCTTTTTTATTGGTTTTATTAGTACGTGTTGCGTTCATCGTAGAAGACGAAGTTTGATTAAAAAGAGATTTCACACTTGCGTTAAAAACATCGTCTGGTAAATCAGCACCGTACTCTTGCAGGAGTTTACGTTTTAATTTTTCTATTTTTATTAACAATTCGGAAATTTTTCTTTTACGCGTGTATTCGCTATCTTCTTCGGAATAGCTTTCTTCAGTTTCTTGTTGCTCATCATCTGGCGGTTCTTGCCATCCAGTATTGGAATGTACGTAATCCCGAGGTGTAATTGTTATTGGTCTTTCAACCTGGTAGGTTGTCGGGGCTGCTTCTCGTGAAGAGCGTAAAATAGTTTGAAAAGCTCGATCCATTTTTTTCTGCCGTTTTTCTGCGTTTTCAGCTCTTTTAGAAGGAGGAAGTACTTGTTCATTCTAATAAAAAACACAAATATATAGTAGTGATTTGTGATCGAATAATTTAAAAAATTTATTTAATTACCAAATTGTGTGCTTTTGCTTTTCTCTCTTCTCTGGAAAGCTCATCAATTTTTTTGCAAAGGGCTTGATAATCTCTTCTAATTTTTTCTCGGAGAACAGCATCTTTACTTCGAATTTTTGAATTTTCTTTTTGACTTGCACGTGCAGCAGCATTTTCGGACTCTAATTTTTTTATTTCTTCGGCTAAATCGACAGCACTAGGCTAAATTAAATTGAATAAAATAATAAATTTAATTATACTCCACTACTTAAATATAATTTAATGAATTTTTATTTCACGTAATCGTTGTACAAACCTTATTTTTAATATTCGTTCGTTCAACAAACCCTGAAGGTAAATTGTATCCACTTCTTTGACGCGTGCAATGATCGTATAAATTTACTTTACTTGGAGTAGAATTTTTTTTTATTACGGTTTTAGAAGCATTGTCCGAAAAATAGGAAGAATCATCACTTATAGATGAAGAAGATGTAGTGGAACTATCTGTACTACTATACCTACTATAATAATAGTTTAATTAAGAACAGACAGAAATTTTAAATCTATAAAACTTTGAAATTAAATTTAAAGCAGATATTACATTTACATACAGTCAGCAATGTTAGT
Organism: Ormyrus pomaceus; assembly: GCA_900474385.1. Taxonomy (NCBI): domain Eukaryota; kingdom Metazoa; phylum Arthropoda; class Insecta; order Hymenoptera; family Ormyridae; genus Ormyrus; species Ormyrus pomaceus. The sequence goes on from UCOM01000158.1 coordinate 99,169, forward strand.
TTCCCAAGTTTCTGTTTTCTTATCAAATATTTAATAAATATTTGAAATATATTAAAATATAAACAAATTAGATTGAAAAGCTTGGGAATCTACATTTATCAATATCATAGATTTCCTTAAAAAATAATTAATTTTTACCTTTCAGTTTGTTCTAGTTTACTTGAAATTGTACTTGTTACAGGTACATTTTGGCGAGGCTCATTATCATCAGATTCACATACGTGATTTGAATCTTGGGTAGTATCTATAGGAATATTATTTACTTTATTATAATTTTTTTCTTGTGTTTCATTCATACCAAATGTTGATGTAGTTGGAATTTTAATTGTTTCTTCATGATTTATAGAAATGTTTATTTGAGGTGAAGTTTTTTTACAATTTTGACTGGGTGCAGATGATTTTTTTGGTAATTGAGCAACCATTCGAGAACGTTCATTTTCTAAATTCCTGACTCTTTGCAGTCTTTCTTGTTTTCTAACACGTGGACTAACAACCTATAAATTTTTTAAAACACCCTTTCATCAGAATAATTTCAAATAAAAATATTTTTGATAAATAATAATTTTAACTACTTTGCTTGATTCTTGTAATTTTTGTATGGCATCCATTCCTCTTTCCTTGGCAGCAGCTTTATTTTTTTGTTCTTCAGTTCGTCTTATGTATTCTATATCCGGCTGTTTTGATGCATTTTCATGTGCGTAACCAATGTTTTCTGTCTCTTGATACCTACGATGAGCTTCCATTAATCTTCTTTCATGAGCTCTTCTCATTTCAGTGTTAGGATCTTTTTCAAGGCGACTCAATTGTTCTTTCTCTATTTTTCTTGCTCGTTCCAATAAGCTTTTTGAAAGGGCTCGCGACTGTTCATGGACCTAGTAAATAATAAAAGTGTATGAATTTTATACTTTTTAAGACTTTTAAAACTAATAGTGTAATACTGTAATTTTCACACGAAATTGCAAACGCTTTATATGTCATGAAATGGTGCCATAAAATGAGTTTTGTTAATAAAATGATGAGTTATTAAGAACATTGTATTTATTATCGTACTTGTTCCAGTCGTAACCTCTTCCGATGCTCTTTTTCAAATTTTCTAATATTCTCGTGGTCGGACAGGATCATTTTTCCCCGACGTATACTAATAGGATTCCCACTGACTGTTACATTAATAGACATTATTTGCTAACTAAAATTCTTTTTAATACTGTTTAAATAATTCATTTGTAAAAAGAGCCAAGCTACGTAAACATTCAAGTCGAATTCTAGTAAAGCAACGGCCATCTGTGAAACTGGCCAATCGTGCCTTTTCAATTTTCACAGAGTCGACCGCCATCTTTGATTCTAGTCACGTGATTGAAAGAGCGCTACATTTGAAATTATGAAGTTGATTAATATTATGTCAATAAGTAAATTTTTTATTTTTTCATATTTATACATTATTGTAGTTATTCAAGAAAGTTTTTTTTATTAAAATTTGATATTAAATAATGTAATAAAAACAGCATAAACATTCAAATAAACTAACTAAAAAACGTAATAATCAGTCACGTATTTTTCGGCACTGATATGGGAATTTTCTTCTTTTTCTTTAAAAAAGTGATTTCCCTTTTGTGAGAGTCTATGACTACTTCATAGGATCCACCCCTTTTTTGATCGAAAGAAAATTTCACTGGATCCAAAGCCGGGGAACACCGTTTGATTGGAGATACGTCTTTTAACATTTCTAGAAGACTCTCTCTTTGGTTGCCATTCACATCAGTTGCAACTGATGAATTTCTTCTACTTCTGATGCTGCCACTGTTCTCCGCATTCTGCACAGTTGCAATTTGTATAATCGGCTCTAATGGTTGACTTCTTTTTTTATCTGTTACTTTATTAGAATCTGGTTGAACCTGGTATTGCTTATTTTTAGCATGGGTACGTGAATCTTTTGTAGTTGGCTGATGACAGATATTTTCATTGGTAGAACTTATTTCCTCACATCTACGAGTGGCTTGAACTTTATTTGAAGCAGATTTTGATACATTTTCGTCAAGTTTCTTTCGATTTCTTGAAGCTCGAGGAGAGGCTTTGCTTACATCATAAACATCATTTGATAAATCAGCTTGGTAATCTTGAATAAGTTTCTGTTTGAATATCTCGATCTTCATCAGCATTTCCGAAATCGCTTTTTTACGTCCAGAATCATTGCAGCCGTTTCTGGAACTTATCTCGTTTTCTCGTTCTGGCGAGCGATCGATGTGCAATGGTGAAGCATTAGCGGAATGAATGTAATCGCGAGGTGTAGTTGAGATTGCTGGCTCTTGGATGCAGCGTAAAATGTTTTCAAACGCTTGATCCATTTTTTTCTGATGTTTTACGAGGCTTTCATAGTTTCGCGGCGGTGGAAATAATGCCTTCTCTCTCTGAGAAATATAAAACACGTCGGTGCTATAATAACAATAAATTTCGCTGTCATTAAAATATTGTGCAACTCACTTCGCTTCTCGAGGACTGATTTGCTCTTAATTTTCTTTCTCTGGAAAATCGATCGATACTTTTGGCAAGACTTTGGTAATCTCTTTCGACACCTTCCCACAGGGCATCTTGACGCCGGCTTGAATTTGTCTTCTGGCTCGAGAGTGCCGCAATTACTTCGCTTTCTAACTTCATTACCTTTCGAGCTAAATCTTTGGGCGTTGCGTGTTTAATTTTTTGTTGCCTTTTACGATCGTAGGAATTATCTTTGGGTTTGGGAAACGGTGTATCATTTCTGGTAGGCGCATTATCGGTATAATACGAGGAATCACCGCTTGAACGAGAAGATGTCGTAGATACGCTAGAAGTGTCTGACCTATAAATAGATTTTGGCAAATACTAATTGCAAATTTAAGAATTTAATTATGAAAAGGATTTACTTTAATAAAAAATTGTTGCTTATACCGAACGGACTGATGTACTTTATTTCGCGATTCATTTACTGCCGATTCATCGTCTAAAACTTTTACGAATGAATATTAATACCTGCGGTAGTTATTATTTTTTTTTTTATTCGTGTAGTAGTACTTACAAGATCTTGGTATTTCGGCGTTCATGTTAGTTGCTACTTCATCGTCTAAAGAAATAAATGTATCGCAAGTAATGTTTTCAGTGCTGAAGTTAACCCTTTTTTTCCTTTCTATCCTTATTTTCGAAGGTGAAGCACATGATTCCCTTGGTAGTTTCATAACATTATTATTTTCAAAGTTTTTAGGTTTTTCTCGTTGTTCTTTAATTCCAGAACTAGTTGCCTGAAAATTGTTGACGATGAATTTTAAGTGCAATGAGCTCAAAAGAAAAATGTTGTGCAATAAATAATATAATTCTTTAAGTACTTTATTTGATTTCTGTCCTTTAATTCGCTTTTCTTGCATTTCGATTAGACTATTTTTGCCTTCCACTTTATTAAAATTTATTTTAATTGTATCTGTTATGTGTAAATTCATGATCCCCTTCGAAAAGAAATTGAAATTACTCTTATTAATTTAAAGGTTGATCACTCAAATTATAATTCAAGTCGAAATCTACTTTTACGATCAAGCTACGCAGAGAGTAAATAGATACTGTTAAATGTTTCAAAATTTGCTTTGAGTTTCAGGCAGAATTAATACATTCAAAATAAATAAAATCAGAAGAACGTGTTTATATATCTTCGTCGATTGAGAAATTAAAAGGTTTTCACAGGGATCGGGAAAGGATCATCAGAATAAGCAAAAAGCCAGATGTATTCTATGTAACATTATACTTATATATTTATTATATGCATATATGTATATGTAATAATTAATAAAATATAATGTTTATAATGTTAATCGTATGTCTACAATATATAATTATTATCTCGCTTTTCAGCATCGTCATTGTCGTCGTTTTCTATTTTGTTTCAGTATATATCAGCATATCGTGAGTCCATCGGCGTTGCTTCGCAAAAAAATAAAATACGTTACAACAAATAATTGAATGCTCGCTTATATGGTAAAATGTCCCTGTGATTCTATAAAGGATATATAACATCGGCAATGCGTGTGGTGATGGAGTGTCTATGCGGTTCCAGCTTTCTGTCCTTACGCTCGGGAGTACGCGTAAAAAATAATTACACATATTATTCGTTAAAACACTTATACCCTCTGTTCTCTCCGTGTATATATATATGTATTCTTTAATATAATATATAGATTTGTTTATTCATTTATTTATATCTAATATCCATAAAGGTCTCCTTGCTTACAATCTTATATATCGTAACTTCGTCCCGAACAGATCATCTTTAGCGCATGCGTTGTTAATAATCAAGCAAAACGACGACGACGACGACGGCGGCGGCGTTTTTATATATTTTGTTTTAAAAAACGGGCACGCGTTCGACGCGCGCACGAAATAAGCGTCGTGCGCGCGACGATTCACACCGCGTGCGCGTCCAAATTGTACAATATTGTTCTTTCATCGAGAAAAACGAAAGAAAATGATATAAACCGGGCGATGCGAGAAAAAAGTATATATGTGTACGCGTACAAATGAGACGATGACGGTTCGACAAAAAGGAACGAGAGGACGAAAATGCGTCCGTATCGCCTTTTGCGTAACTACGATTAATTTAATGAATCGGTATAGAGTCGAAGGGCGCGCGCCACGCACTGAAAATTATGTTTGCTTGTTCGTTTGTTCTCGGTAAAGACGCCTGCACAGGTAATAATTAATTAAGAAAAAAAGGGCTAATGAGAATGATAGAATACAATTATCGCTACTTAAATCGATTGAAGTTGAAAGTATCGAAAAATCGCGCTCTCGCTCGTTTCGCACTCACTCGCTCATTCTCAGGCATTCGGTCAGGCATTCGCTCTCCCTTTCTCTCTCGGAGGAGGAGGGAGGGGATCGGAGCATCCTCGGTCGGTTTTAGATTCTACGATTTGCTAGAGTTGATATATTTTTCTTTTATTAATCTTCATTTATTTCGCACTCGCAACGAAGCCTCGTTTTATTATGTTTACTTTTTTTCACAATAGTTTATGTATATTTCTCCTTAAAAGTAACGTACAATAGAATCTTTATAATATCGCGGGCCTCGAAATGCGATCGTCAACGGCATCAAAATGTACAATGGCACCCGTAAAGCGCTCCTCGAGTACCGCGGCTGGTTTTTTTTTTTTATTAATACTGTTGAACGGGGGGGCGAAAAGCCGGGGAAATGCGTCGCTTCGGCGGTGGTACTCGAATGACGGCGAATGGGGATTATTTCGGATTAACAGCGACAAGTACAAAAAGTCTTACTTAATTATTGCACTGGAAGTAATTGCGGTGATCTCTTTGTTACGTTTCGGCGCGAGCGTCGTCCCGGCCATCCTTACAAAAATCTCCTCGCTCGTGTATACAAAATTTCGACAAGGTTTTTTTTTTCGCAAATTTCGGAGGGGGATGGCAGAGAGCGCGGAGCGGCGCGGTAAGAGCGACGCATTTCCTGTCGCGCGCGGCGCTTGAGAATATTGGATTCGGCGGTACTTGGCAGGGCCGTTACGGGCTTGATTTGTGCTGGAAAAAGTCTGGTAAAAATACTGGTCAAAAATAGATGTCTCTCGAATCGCGCGGGTGTGGATGCTTTTTGGGGCACAGCTGCGACCGCGGCTTTTACCAGACTTTTTCCCCGGGGAGCTGCGTGCTCACTTCTTCTTCTATATATGCTTCAATTAACTAAACACGTTTACGAATATAGAATATATTCATGTACACATAATGCGAGAATGCACGCGATCGATTTCTTTCCTATTTCTAATGCGTATATCTTTATTTCGCGCGCGCGGTGCGTCGGCGATTAGCGAATATATATGTAGGTACCGTGTGTATTTATTTCCTTTCGTTACGAGTTCACTTCTTCGATATAATCATACTCCCCTCTCGTAGACGTTTTAAACTTTGCTATTTCGATAAAAAAATATGGACGCGAATACGAATGTCGAGTTCTTTGTTTCTCTCTTTATTATTTTTCTTTTTTTACTCTTTAAGCTATGTATGCAATGTTTACAGATCGCTGTGCTGGACGATATATGTATTATCTTCTTTTCTTTTCTTTTTTTGCAAAAATTATACACCCAGTTCGTTTAGAAGATTGTACTGTTTTTTTTTTTTTTTTTTTTTTTTGCGGAAACAAGACTTTGTTTGCGATGTACACGAATCTTGTAGAGAGTTGCGGGTTTTTTCTTTTCCTCTCTTTTCATATATAGAATTATTCGTTTTATATACTACTATTTTACATACATTATGGTATATGCAGATCTCGCGTTTGCGAATTGCTTCGAAAGGAAATGAAAAATCCATATGGCAGGATCGATCAAAGTCTCATCTCCGAGTAGAGTTTGAACAGGTTTGCAAATATTTTTTTTATTTTTCATATTTATTTATTCATCAAAATTCAAAAAATTATAGAAATTGCAAAAAAATCGACATTTTCTTTCACAAAAGTATTGTATGCAGGTAAAACGCATTAAAGGTATTACAGATTTTTTTCTATTATTAATTCTAAATATAATTTTTTCGTACGTATATAAGATATAATAATAGTTACTCGTTAATTATTCGTCCACACTCTCCTCGGCGAGAGTTTATATATTCATTTTTTCATTTATTATACTTAAAAATGGGGTTTTTGACTTTCTCGAAAGAGCGCTTCTATTTATCTACAACTTATTTGCATACGTATGTGTGTAACGTGTGTGGATGTGTTTTCGATTCGGAAATATGTGTTTTATACGTCTTTATCGAAATATATTTATATATGTATATATATTATTCGTAGTAGCAGTAGCACCACCACCGCATGTGTGTGTACGTGTGTGTTTCACTCGCTATACATATAATAATAGCACTCGCGCGCACGCACGTAATTAGCTACTTTTTTTTTATCTCCTCGATCGTCGGCGTGAGTGCTTATGTATATATGAGCGGCCAGTCTTAAAAAAGTCTTTAGAAACATGTAGACTCGAACAAGAGTAGCCCCATGCAAGTGTCATTTCACAATAAAACCCCATTCGTTTGCAATCTGCATTCGTGTTAAATTTTATCTTTTAATTTTTGTAATCAATAAGTATCTATGTGTTTCTCAGCGACTTTTTCAATACGGAACCATTTGTTTTGTTACAATATGCTTGAATATTTTATTCTCCATCACCTGAGCGTCTCTCCTCGTCGAAATCTCGGAAAAATGACAATCGGCTATAACAGTATTTATAATAGGTATGTGTGAGGGTATCGCTATTTTAGTCCGAGTATTGCAAAATACTAACATTTTATCACACTTTCGCTCGCCACATACTCAATCACACTCTCTTTCTCTCACTACCTTAAAAGTCCATAATCACTATAAAATATAGTAACTAATAAAACTTCGCCAGAGATCGTTAATCGATTTCTGGCGAATATGATAATTATTATTATTCGCGTGTAACACTCTCATTGTAACGTACAATAATATATATCAATAATAATAATGATAATGATAATAATCGTAATATAATATATAATAATACAATCAAGATGCATTAATGATTATGAAATGATAACTAATAATTCATATTTAATAATAATATGATTTGTAATATTAAGACGTTTATGTCGTATGGTCGACCGAAAACTTAAGCCACGTCGGGTCTCAAGAATATTGGAAGAGGATATTTCAAAATGAACATCATTTTCTGGCGATCGTTTTGCCCTTTTCATCAACAATAGTAATAATATTAATATTAATAATAACAGTAATAAGAAAACGTGCCTAACCACAAATATTTTTTTAGCAATAATAATACCGATTACAAACAAATTTAAAATGATAAGAATAAATAGTAAATTTAGTCACACAATTACGTTTATTTTTTAAAAAATGTATAATTACTTTTATATAATAAAAATGTAATGATAATCTTTTATTCGATTACAGTATCCAATTATATAAAATACCTAGAATACATATATAAAAAGTACACACAGTAACATATTGCTTATTCTTTAAGTCAAAACCTTCTCGATTACCCGTTATTTGTCGAGAAGCGGGCAGTGAATCTTCTTGATCGACTCGAGGACCATTGGGTCGACCATACGCTTAAAAAATTGCGTTTTAAAAATTTGTATTATATTATATGAGATCTATTTGGTATATATCCAGCAGGCCATCGAGGTATGAGACAGATTAATTTTTTGACCTTTTCCCAATATAAACCAAACATTTCATTCTTCATGTCGTTTCGAAACACCTTCGATCCACTTATTTCTTGTAATTCAGAACGTGCTTTTAGAAGTGCATGATTGCGTACGAACAAATCGAATCGATCGGACGAGTCAGTTACTGCTGTTATTTTCCAAGTTTTTAATTTTTTGCTTTCGCCTGCCTCAAAGTATTTTTAAACTATGCTAAAAAATCATTTAAACAAGCAAGAATCGTTACACCTATATTGGTTACTAACTCGGGGTTCCGATTAATTGAGATGTATGCAACTTGGAATTTGTATGCATATAAAAGGATGAGATATAGTTCATTTTGTAAACTGTAAAAATTTAATTTCATATAAGAGTCCAATGCTAAAATTGTTTAGTTATAAAATCTTTGATGATTTTCGATAACGACTTTAATCTATAAATAAAATCGCTTAAGCGATAAATAAAAATCATAGATTATTATTCATTTCAAGAAAGAGTATAAATTTACGAATACGTACTCTGCGTACTTTACATACACGATCTCGAAAAAAATCTAAAATTTAAAAATAATTTCTAATAAATTGGAAAGTAAATACAAAACCGAATAAAAATATGTATTCAATATAAAAAATCAGACTTTCTCAATTCTCTTGATGAAGTCGGAAACACACATGATTATTATATTCTTAAAAAAAGTCTAATACAAAAAAGTAAGCAATTGTCAAGTATTGAAAATGATCGAGAAATGGAACGTTATCCAATGCAATGCGTGGATAATTGGTCCTGCAAAAACTGATTTTCAGTTATAAAAATCTCGAATCGTTTTGTTTTAAAGTCACATCAGCAAAGGTATATTAAGTCCTGCGGATACTAATTCTAATTCTAATCCTAAATAATAAAAAAGAGGTAGGGTGCGAAAGTCTCGAACACAAAATTATACGAATATTAATAATTGCAGAAGACAAGAACGATCGATTCGAATCCAATGGAGGCGACCTCTTCTGCGAGGACACCTCTGGCACTGACAAAAGCACACGCATAGCAGATTCTGCAGTATCTTTGGATACCAAGACTCGGCTACTTTGTCCATAACAATTACGTATGCATAGGTACAGTGGTTTTTTTCATTCGCGTAAGTATAATAGTTGTCGCTTGTGTATTTTACGCAATGTCGAAGAAGTTCGCGTGGCGAACAGGTACGCACGAACCTCCTTTTCATCCAAATAAAGATTTTTGTTTTTTCAGAAATATTATTTGTTTCTTTGTTATTTATGCTGGCAGTATACGTTGGTGTCAGTTGTTAGAGACTTGCCCTCATAAAAAATTCTGATTCGTATACCAGCTACGGGTTTCTTCATCTCGCGAATCTACTCCATCTGGGGGCGACGAATTTCCTTTTGCATCCTCTATTTGCTCTTCTATAATCAATCATCTTATCAAGAACCAGCTCTTTAACACCTCGTATTGCGGATTACTGTCGGCCTCAGGGCGTCCGATATATTAGGTAAAATATCACAATACGCTTTTGTTGAATTTTTTTTTTTTGTTTTTTTTTTTTTTTTTTGTTTTTCATGTATATGCAACTATATTTTTCACTAAATAATCTTGTCAGCCCAATCGCATGCACGAAACTTTAAACTCTATGAGCTGAACAGCTGCTCAGGAGAAAGTTTCGGCAGGCGCGAAAATCCACAACCGACTCTTCGCGCTTCTTTTTAATCGTTAAATTCTTGTCTATCTACAATGAAATTTGTTATTAAGATACGCGTGACGAAGACAGAACGTACACGCGCGTCGTGTGCAAGAGCATTTGGTGGGCCTCGACGTTCGAGAGAGAGAGCACCGGCACCACCGACAGTCCTCGTGCGCTCACGTGATCGTTCTATGCTTGTTTTTAGATCAGTTTCGCCCGAGTTTTCCAATTTGTCATCACTTGCATAGATGGTCTCCATTTTTGTCTCGGGAATGACGCATGCGTGTGTCCTGTATGGTATGCATGTATGAGTGTAGGTGTGTATTTTTTCTCGAGACTTGCACTAAATGCTACAATATTTACATACGCAGTTTTTAGTTTCTTCGTCGTCTCGGCCAACGTCAATCCCCATTGTTCCAGTCTTTTTTAAAATCTTCAGAGACCCGTGACGCGAGTTCGCACGAACATGTATCCTAGATTTTGCCCCTACCTACATCAGATGACGTGGCGCACGAAAAATGTTTCCAGAAGAATGATCTTATCATCGCTAAGCACAGAATCCCGTGCGCGTATCGCACGAGTATATTCAATCAATTAACAATCACAATAGTATAGTACTTAATAATAAAAGAAAACTATAATTATAATTTGTGCATTGATTGATCCAGGCGATATCAAGTAGGCAGAAGGCCATTATCAATATCGCTTCTGCTATTTGCGGCGTTTGCAGTCGATGTATTGGTGGTACTAGGATGAAGCATGATCGTGGTTCTCGCGAGCCGCGTGCTTTCTTCCTCGGTAACTGCAAACGAGGAGCACACACGGCTCGCGCTTTCCTAATCGCTAAATCTGGAGCAAGCCTTTTTCCATTTGCATTGTGTGCACCATAGGTCTCTGTTCTCCATTCCGTAAATTTTTCGGCATTTCTTTGTGTCGCCGCGTACGCGTCTGGTACCTGGCATTCTGGTAACTGTGACGCTAGGGCCTTCTCCGTTGTCGTATGGATTTGTCGTTTGCCTGGATCCTGTGGCTCTTGATGGTCCAGCCTACAGACAAACCAAAGGATTTATTTAGTTTAACAAAAAAAAATCTTTCCCAAGCTTTCTATTTAATGAATTTAAGTAACTTAAAAAGCATTAAAAAAGAATTTTACATGAAATATTAGGCAAGCTTCATTCTTATAGAAACAACTTTTTGTGAAACAGGATAAACAACAAAGTATAAATAAAGCGACTTACCACATCAGCCATGGCATATGGTTGATTGATAACCGCATCTTGACCTTCTACATGTGTCGGGAGTTGTAGATTTTCAAGTTGTGGTATTGCAGCAAGTAACTGCCTCTGGTATTCAGGATCCTCGGTTCTTGGCCGGACCATGTCCCAATGTGATTTTGTGGGAGGCGAGCAAGTTGGTTCTATTAGCTCGTCAACAATGTAAAAGTCTTCTTCGTGATCATGTGTCTTCTTTCCTCTATAAAATATCATTTACAAATAAGTTAAAATTTGAAAGGAATTTAACCTTGTGTTATTTAAAATAAGACAACTGAAAGTTTAAGGAACTCAACAAGTGTCATCGATACCTAACCAAATAGCGACTACTTACTTCAAATGCGTGTTGAGAACGTGTGCAGCGATTGTACTCCATTGGACGCTCCTTTCGGTACATATTCTATTATCTTCGTAGCGCCATGTGCATCTGTATATTTTTCTATCATTCTGCAAGCAAAAAAAATAGAATCGTGAGAAACGTTACTGCGTGCACTTGGAGTTTTTGCTTTAAAACTACAACAAAAAATGGTTCGCACTTTTTTACGGCGTATGGCCGGCTTTTCATTCGTATCCTCGCCCATTGAAAAATCGCAAAAACTTTAGGTTTACAGAAGTAGTTAAATAAAAGAACTTTTATTATAGACTGCTGGATACTTTGAGGTTAATCATGTTCAGAATCTAAACTGTGTACGTGTTTGCACCGGCAAATCGCAGAATGTAAAATGGAGGATTTCACCGGCCGGCGGGAACGGGTGGCAGCCGGCAACCGCCGCGCTGCTGTCCCCTAGCGAGCACGATCATAGCGCCTTTATTTTATTTGGCGCGAAATTTAATCGCTCAAAGAAGCATTCTAAAAGCCACTCGGCAAATATAAATTGATAAACTTCTACATAAAGCCATTTTAATGGGCAGATAAAATAATGCGCACGCCTCATGATGTAACTTATTCGTTCGAAAATCGCCGTCAATCGAGCATAAAGAAGAGGCGAGCTACGCGAGGTTGCCGTAGTAATCGGAGCAGCGCGCTACCGCGTAGCTTACAGCTACGCGATCCGGTGAACGTCTGACGTCAGAGGTTTGGCAATGTCATCGGCACGTCGCATCGTGAGTTTATTTCCGGCTGTGTGCGCGAGGGTGGAAAATTAAGCGTGGGCAGCTGCGTCACGGCCCAGAGAGGCAGCTACTCCTGTCTCCTTTGCAGGTAGGTGTGCAAAATCGATGCTCGCGCGCAGTGGATTCCTGGCGGCGGCGCGCACACGCTTCTTTGTTTACATCGCGCCGGCTTTCTCTCCCCTCCGCGAGAGAACGAGCGAACGAGACTTTCTCTTTCTTCGCCGCTCGCGCCGCTGCTGCTTTGTTGACGACTCGTTAGACGGTCAGCTGTGCTGATATCGTCCGCGGCTGCGACTTTTTTGGGGGGCGTGAAGTCGTCTTTGTCTACGGGGTATCGCCGGATATAAAGGATCGCAGATAAAGGACCGTCCTTTGAGATTCGGGCTTTGGGGTTAGATGATAAATGCTGGTAATACGAGGTTGTTAAAAGAGCAGCTAATAGTCGATGAAAGGATATGGGTATAGATTTCTAAATAGCCCCTGGTATTTGGATCAATTTAGCCCGAGTGCACTGCCGGCGAAGGATTGAATATCTATCAGATAATACCGGGTAACGTATCAAAATTAAATTACTATTTACGAAAATTAAAGCAGTAGAAAGTTAATTTTACTAAAAGTTAGATACTAGACAATTTTATTAACAAAATACAAAAAAAAATGAATGAAATAAAGCTTGTAGCAGCAAATTAAGAGAAAATCTAATTTTATTTTGTAGTCAATCACGTAAAAAGAAGGCTCAATGTGTAACCAGCCAGATCAGAGTGAATTACAAGCAAGTCATCAACCAACATCGCATTACCAGCTCTCCCGAGATCGACAAAGAAAAGGCAATCTATAGATTTTTCCACGCGGGGGAGGGATCTAACGAGGAAAACCCATCTTAAAAGTCCAGGGGGAGAAAAGCTAAGGACGTAGATCCTTTGTGCCGGCAGTCGAGGGGGGAAAAGGGTCTTTGTCAGCGCTGCATGCGGGCCTTTTTGTTGGAAAAGCGCGCAGCTGGACGAAAATTAGTTTATCACCCGGAAAGCCATGACGTCGTTCGACAATGAGCGGCTACGTAAGACGCAGTCTGCGGATAATTGACGTAGGTCGAGGCGCGTTATCTGCTATCTTTTGTTAGCCGTAATTTGGTGGATTGCGGACGCGCTGTTTTAGACTGACCATTCGACAAAATTCTCACGACGTGCATTAATGAACCCTCGGAGCAGGTTCAATCGCGGCTCCTGTTTCGAATTAAAGGTCCATGTGCTTCTCATTTTCGGCTCTTTAAGTTTCTGGGAAGAAGCTGCCGGCAGCGCACTTGTTGAGTGCGGGGTCTTTAAAAAAGGCGTCAGTGTTTATCCCGAAGCTCAACAAGTTTAATACACATCCTCGCGAGAGATATTCTATTGTATCCTAGTATCGCGGTACGCACGAAGCTCGGGGCGTCCTGCTTGACGTAACGGCATCTACGCGCGACGTCACCGCAGCTGATCCGCGACTGCGGCGGTAGAACAATGGGGAATCGATTGGCTTTTCCCGTTTCTGAGAAAGAAAGCAGCCTAGCTCTATAAGAACGAAAAGTTCCGTGAAGTAAGGAAGGAAAGTCGGCTTGGGAGCGCGTAACTGCGCAGCGATTTCGGCCGATTGTTTTCTCGAGAGAGGGCAGTGGCTGCGCGGCCCTCGGCCTTTTTCAAGGCCCGCTGGGCCTCTCTATCGCGGGCTTCTCCCTTCTTAGCCGAGGCGAGCGAGGCGAGCGAGCGAGAGAGGCACATCGCCGAGGTCAGAGACCTTTTATGCCGGCTGCCAGGCAGGCGATCTGCTCTCTCTCCCTTTTGCCGTGCTGCTCCTTCTCTCGGCTCTCGCAACGCAGCAGCAGCTCTTCTCTGCTTTGCTCGGTTCCTTCGTTCCTGCGAGTGCACCGAGAGGAGAGAAAGAGAGAGAGAGCGAGCCTTGGCTCGATCTGGATTCGGAAAAAGCCCGGCCGGTCGGCGGCGATAGAGGAAAATATCGATCGGCGTTGCCCTCTCCGCTCGGTGCATGTATTCTCGATGAAGATAATGAGGGAGCGCGGCCCGGAGCCGGTGCGTGCTGGGTGCACGTAGAGCAGAGAGAAAGAGAGAGAGAGAGAGGGCCGGAGCCGGCTCGCGGTGCCGCGCACGCACGCGCACACAACACACATATGGCGCAAAGTGCCGCTCCGCTGTCCTCTTTTTGCGCCCGGGCTGTTGCTGTCTTGGACCGGCGCGCGTTGTTGTTTGCGTGCTGTCGGCGGGGTTGCCGGCTTACGTGCACGTGCTCTCTCTCGCTCTCTCGCGGTTGTACAGTATACAACGTTGCCGCGACGCATCTACGAGGCCTGAAATTTCGCTATGCTACTCGTTTTAGAGAAACACGTGCAGGGAGAGAGGGAGGGAGATAGAGAGAGAGAGAGAGAGAGAGGGCGAACCGGTGCACCGCGAGAGACAAAGGCGCTCGGCGTGTTTGCTAGGCATCTCCCTCTCTCTTACGGCGCGCATCTCGAGGTCGTTCCTCTCCCTCTCTGGAAATCCGCGAGGATCGCCAGAGCAAGGAGCTAGCCGGCATCTCGCTCGTCCCGAGAAAAAAGAGGGGGTGGCTTTGCTAGAGTGAGAGAGAGAGAGAGAGAGAGAAAGAGTAGACGTAGTGGGGGCCGGGGTAACGCCCGGGGAACCAAAACAAACCGGCGCGCCGCCATGTGTTGGCGCACGCACACGAGGCCGCGGCTACGTGCACGCGGCACACTCTACAGTGCACGCTCGGCTCCTTCGCCGGCGTACTGGTGAGGGTCGGACGTTGACCCTTCGCAACACACCACTGACTGCTGCCGAGTGTGCAGCGGGAGAGAGAGAGAGCGAGAGAGAGCGGGAGAGCCTTACACCGACGACCTGCACGCCGGAGCAAAGATCCCCCGAATTCGGCCTTTCCTCCCGGATCCTCGCCTTTGTTCGCGAGAAAAGCCCGAGAGGGAAGGAAACGCGAGGCCGAGCGGACGCTGCACTCGGGCGGGCAAGGTCGCCGATTATCGCGGCCCGTGTGCGGTGTATGTGTGCGTGTGTGTGTGTGCGTGAGCGAGCGGCCAATTTTCGAGCGCATTAACGCGATCGATTAGCTTCTTTGTCGCGCGCGCCCGAACAGCGAGAGAGCGAGAGAGAGAGGCGAGCTTTGCTGATGCCAGGCGAAGAAGGGAATGCGCAATTCGGCGCAATTCCCGGCGAGGCTCGGCTCGCGAGGGTCGACGACACCGGAGAATCGTCCCGAGGGCGAGGGGAACGCGAAGCGGAGAAACGGAGAGAGAGCGAGAGAGAGTAGAGGCAGAGCGGCAGCGATGGGCCGCACGAGCGTGACTCACGACACGCTACGCCCCGCGTGTGCCACGCTCGTGCTCGGAAAGCGCTTTTCCTTTGTCGCCGAGTCAGCGCTCGGGAATGGGTCCGATTCAATTGAGCCTCAATTGACGCGAGCGGCTGGCCGGCTTTGTTTACGTTCTAGCGAGCCGGCCGGCGAATCGCGCTCGCTTAAGGTAGGTCTTGCGCGCGGTAAATCGCAGCCTAATGACGGTGAGAGGCACCGCATCGGGGGAATAAGAGGGCTTTGCTGCGCAGCTGCGAGTAAGCGTATCGAGTATAATGTTCGGAGAGCCGGCGAGCGCAGCCCGAGCTGCCCTTCTCCGTTTAGCGCCGCGGTAAAGGAGAGGATAACGCCCGGTACATAGATCGGCCGGCGCATGCGCAACAGCCTTGTTTACGTCGCCATTAGAGATAGAGAGAGAGGGAGGCTCGCTCGGCGAGTATACCGGTTAAAAAGGGAGCGAGGGAGCGCGCTGCGCTTTGCGCTCAAGAATTTCGGAGGTCGTTGATCCGCGGCCGTGGAAAAATCGCGCGCGTCAACCCCCGTATGCAAGCGGAAGCTCCATTGTCATTACGGTACGGTCACGACGATGCACCGTTAAGCCTCGTTAATTTCCGCGGCTCTTATCGTTGCTACGCCGGACACGCGCGCGAGAGAGCCTAAGTGTGTCCTCGCCGCGGCGGTAAGCCGAGCCGCGGCCGCCGCCGCCGCTTCGCCGTGCAAGCCGAGCTCTTGAAAAGGAAATTTCGTGGCCAAGTACGTGCGGCGCGGCGCGCACGTATATATATACACGCCGACGCCGCTCGATTATACCGGGCGTGCTGCTGTCGCTCGCCGCCGCTGCCGGACGATTGTTTTTAGCGGGCGAACGCCGCGTTCGTGAGGCACGACGTTTGTTTAGAAATAAAATTGCTCGATAATGCGCGAGCGAATGCATAATAGTTATGCAAATGCAATTAAATCGGCCGATATGAATGTAAATATAACGTTCTTACGTGACGAACCGGGCCTCGAGACTCGGCCGATGTTTTAGCAACAAGCCGGATCAGCGGAGTTTGGATTGAAATTAAAAATTTTAAAAATCCGCCGCGTTCTCTCCCCGATGCCGAACGGGGCGCCATTTTGCGGATAATTGCCCTTTATCTCGGCCGCGGCAATTACACCCGGCGTCCGTCCACTATCGCTCTAACGACCCGCGAAATGTGCATAATCAAAGAAATGGGAGAGAGCCTCGCCCTCAGCGGTGAACTTGGGGCAGGGCGGCGAGAGTCGTCAACCCCTTTAGAATTATTCGTGTCCGCAACGAAATCGTCGGGCATCCAAGTGCGCATTAGGGCCGCGTATATACATATATATACATATACACGTGCACTTCCTCGATGGCGTATTGCGCAAGATCGCTCGCCGCGATATATATACGCGAACTTTCCTCGCCGACTCCGTAAGTGCGCAGCGTACTCAGAGTGCCGTTACTCGCCGGCAGAGCGCACTTTTATTTTCCGCGGCGAGTTTTTCGCCGAGGAGCGCCGCGCGGCGGCGACGACGCAGAATATCGGCCGACTTTCCTCTTCCGCGCCCAATTAGGGCCTCGTGAATCGAACCCTTTTTTTCTCCTCCCCGCCCTTCCTCGCGGAGCAATTAAAAAAGAGTCGAGTGCGCGTAATCGTTGGCCCAATTTCGAGAGCGCGCCTGACCCGATTCGCGGAGTTTTCCGGGGCTCTCGGCGAAGCGTCGCCGCTCGGCGTATGCGGCGTCTCGCTAATTTTAAACCTGTCGCCGCGGCGAGAGAGAGCGAGAGAGAGAGAGAGCCGGTGGTGGTACCCGCATCACTGGGTCAGGGTTAAAGTCTTCGGCGACCTTAGAAGGATTCGCGAGCTTGGCGAGCCGGCCAAAGCGCGTTATATTTTCAGCCCGCGCTGCGTTTATAAGAGCCTACGTTCGATTTCAATTTTTCAGTCGCGGGAGGAAAAGCTGCGAGCCCGTGAGCCGAGAGCGAGCTTGTATCGTTATCCGGACGCCAAAGGTGGAGGAGGAGGAGTGGAATGCCCGAGGATGACGCGTCGACTTGCGTAGCAACGCGGGTCAAGAGCCGTTATCGAGCGCCTCCGCTTTTTAGGCACCTAAGCCGGCCGGCTCTTGGCCTTTTATCGCTCGACGGCTCTTTTTCTTTATCGGGGCCCGAAAAGCCGGTGTATTTGCGTTTCCCAGAAGGAAAAATCCGATACGCGGCAGAAGGAGGAGGAGAGGAGGCGCAGGAGAGAGAGAACGATCGCGAGCAAAGAAAGAGAGAGAGAGAGAGAGTTCAATATCCAAGCGAAGGTCGAATGACCGTGCATTGTTCGCGCAGCAAGTTTCGAGCCTCTCACGCAGGCCGCCGACGCCGCCGCCGCTCTTTGCTTTCGGCTCTATTTACCTATCGAGATAAGCGCGGCGACAAAGTCCGTCGTTTTTCGCGTCGAGGCGAGGAGCGATAAGCGCGGCCGACATTGAAACGTTTTCGGCTGCCGAAGCGCACACCGCCGCCGCTTCCGATCCAGAAGCCGCCGCGCGCCGCTCGAGTCTCCGAGTGGAAATTTATCGCCGGCTTTATCGCGAATTTCGGGAACTGCAAGGTCATCGCGCGGAACGATGAACTCGCCGGGCGTCTTATCGCGCGCGTCACCGGCAAATAGTTTTGCGCCGAGTGCGCGTCGATTCTCTCTCGGCGGGGGGAGAAACTGGCGGGCGCGGAAAACGGTTTTTCCCGGCGAGAAGAAAGCGTCGAACGGAGAGGAATAAAGCCGCATCTCGAGAAACTACGTCGGAGCGTTTATAATAGCCAGCGGGGGGGGGGGGGGGG